>JAWWMW010000934.1:12569-25160 GCA_035048345.1 Echeveria elegans
AGCTGTAAGGATGCATTTTTGAGGATAAGCGCTCCTCCCATCCACGTGCGCATATTATGTGTGGAAAATGCAAGAAGGTCTATCATATTTCGACCAAGTGGATGCGAGGAGCGCTTATCCTCAATAATGCATCCTTACAGTTGTCCCTTCAATCAATGCTCCATTATTGATGGTGGGGCTGCTTTGGCACTAGTAGATGCCTTGTCCTGATATGTGTCGGCAGTTGGGCTTGGGCCGTCTGCTGCAACTTCGTCCATTGGCGCAGGCTCGTCAACTGGATTAGTAACAAAGTCCACTAAGTAGTGGGCTGCTGCATCATCTGCCCATTTCTTGAACTGGCCAGATTCTGAAGGTCTTCTGTCCTTCTTGTAATTTGAGATAACCATTATTTTTCCGGAATAATAGTTAATCTTAAATTTCAGCTGTTTGTTGACTTTGTTGATTTCGTCAAATAAACAGATGGTGTCTCCGTCGCGATAGAAAAATTCTTCAGCGGGAGAGGTGAGTGGTGCTCCTTTGATGATAGTAGGTGCACTGTTGACCATGTTGATCTTGATCAACTGATAAGGTGCCATGTATTCTCCATTGTTAGAAGAATCCCAAAAAGGAGTGGCGCCAATAACTTGCAGGAAGATGCTCTTCTTGCTTTTAGTCCTAACAATGAAATTGCTAATGACTCTTTTCAAGTTGTCTGGAAAGTGGGAGATTTCCAGCAGGTCTGCTCCAAAGTAGACTGCGCAAAGGAGTCCTAAGCAGAATAACTTGTAGACCATTGCAGGGTCAGATCCTTCAATGGCGATAGCCTTCACGATGCTACTTTCTTTCTCTCTGTTTGTGGGAAAGATAGTCGTGAACTTGTCGAAAGGAGTTGATCGCAGGTAGTTAGCCATAGAGCTCCAATCGTTGATGGTAAGAGAATTGGCATTCTCTTTGATGATCGGCTTGAATCCGGGCATCTTGCTGATTCTGGGAATGTTTCCCAAAACGGTGTATTTCCTTTCTTCTTCATCGAAAGGTTTTGAGAGGACAGCAGAGAAGGTCTTCTCTGGTGCTTTGTTGCAAGGGCCAAGGTAACTATTGACGATGTCCATAGGAGTTACCAGCTTTGCAGTAGGGGTAGCTTCTTTCCTGGGCTTCTTAGAGCTTTTGGAGATTGCTTCCTTGGTGGATTCAAGATCCTTCAGAATAGCTTCAAAAACTGCTCTGGTTCTCTTCTCAAAGGCGAGGAAATGATCCATAATCTTTAGAGAGATGTGTTGGGAGAGAGTTCTCTAGTCAGTGCGTCGGCTAGACAGTTGTGCTCTCCTTTGATGTGCTCAACGTCGAATTTATAGTAATTCAACCATTGCTGCCATCGTACCAAACGACCTTGTTTGTAGTCGTCTTTGATATTCACACGGATGAAGTGTGTGAAGTTCTTGTTGTCAGTTCGGATAAGGAACCGCTTTGAAGCAATATAGTTTTTGAATTTCTTTATTGCCTTGATGATTGCTAACCATTCCTTTTCATTAGAATGATAGTTACGTTCCGCTCCTTGGAACGTGCCAGATGCATAACCACACAGGTGTTCTTCCTTCGTGATTAAGTTTCTGCTTTTGAGAACAGCACCCCAGAAATCCTGTGATGCGTCTGTTTCAAGGATTAATTGCTCATCTTCTTCTGGAAGGTGTAGCGTTGGAAGATCCTTGACCTTGTTCTTTATCTTGCGGATAAGAACTGTATCGGAGTCAGTCCAAAAGAACTGTACATCCTTTTTTAACTTAGCCTGTAATGGCTTAGTATACTCAGCTAGTCGATTGATATAGCTGCGTATGTAATTGAGACATCCAAGGAAACGCTGAAGCGTGACTCTATCTGGAAGTCTGTCCGGAAAAGAATGAATCTTTTCTAAGGGGTGAGGTTGAAGACTCAACTTACCCTTTTCGATTTCTAAACCCAGATAGTTAATCTTGGATTTATTAATCTCGGCTTTCTTTTCAGAAAGGCCTATTCCTTGTGAAATACATTCCAGCAAGGTATTGCGTACATGGTGGTAATGTGACTCTTCATTGTCAGAGAAGACAAGGATATCGTCAACATATACTCTAACGTACTCGAAATGCTTTTTAAAGCATTTGTCCATGAATCTTTGAAAGATTCCTGGTGCTTGTTTTAACCCGAAGGGTAAAACATTCCATTCAAATTGACCCATGGGACAACTGAATGCTGTGAGGGGTTTGGTTTCCTCAGATAATCTGATTTGCCAAAATCCACTCTTACAGTCAAGGCCAGTAAAATGGCTCTTGCCAGTTATGGCAGACATGATGGATTCCTTATTGGGTAATAAGTAACCGTCATCAATTGTCGCTTCGTTAAGAGCTTTGTAATTAATTACAAGTCTCTTTTTTCCTCGTTTCTGTTCATTGTGGTTATTGACCAGAAAGCAAGGGCTTGAATGTGGACTTTTACTTGGTCGAATTACTTCGAGCCTTAAAAGTTCACTTATCTGTTCGTTTATCTCCTTTGCATTATCAGGAGTATAACAAACGCTTTTGACTCTTATGACTTTCGTCTGGTCTTTTAATACAATCTGAGCAAGCTCAGTATTTGTATTTTTCTGTGAAAGAGGACTTTCAACAGATGCCTTTCTCAGAAGTTCGAGAATTTCTGAATGCCAGGCTAAAGTATTCATATAGCAATAATCGCTATTATGAATTTGAGGATTATCTAAAACTTGTTTAGATAGATCACTTTCTACTAATTGAATAGTAGTTTGAGAGTTAATCTCAGAATGAGATGTAGACTCTGTAGCAGGGTATTCTGAAGTATCAGAAATATCCTGTGTATTATTGACCAGAGTTTCCTCTGTCATTTTAACATTCTCAGTAGGAATTTCTTCTGCTACTGTAATGTTTTTTGGTTTGAAGTGCGCATCATTTGGTAATAAATCACCACGTTTACGCTTTTTCAAACTAGCAATAAAACCAGGGAAGGCTTGGGTAAGCGCATATGGTTTGATTGGTGTTGTAACCGGCTCATTTTCTAAGGTATGGATTGTGACATAATCCTTTCCTTGAATAAATGGTCCGTATAACTTTAGGAAGTTATTCCCAAAGATGAAATCCATACCAGTATCTTGTTGATAAATGGTAGGACATCTGAAAATGTGGCCTTCGATTAAAAGGTCAACATTTCGTGCCACTTTGGCTATCCTAATAGTACTGCCATTTGCGATTTGGACAGTAACATTAGTTGTTACATCTTCCCAAAGTTCATTAGGAATAATGTGTTTTGATGCAATACAAATGCTTGCACCTGTATCGACGTATCCATGTAAATGGAAACGCTTATAGCCCTTAAAACTGAATCCTACTTTGATGTAGGTTGAGTTAGGGTTTGTACTGTTAATGTAAACAGCAAGCTGTTCAATTAACTCTTGGTTACTCATTATCAGAATCTGTATCTGTATCTGATAGAGAGCTAGAATCCAAAGATTCTGTTTCTGAAACATAATAATATGATTCAGAATCTGATTCGTCACTATCTTCGATAGGGACAAGTTGATTACTTAACGCAAAGTTAAGCATGTTCAACTTTTTATTTGGCATTCTCGCCTTATTGGGACATGCGTTAGCATAGTGCCCTTCTTCATTGCACAACCAGCATCTGCACTTAGGCTTGCCAGATGGACAATATTTCTGTTTCTGAGAAACAGGTTTCTTACGAAAGAATTTCTTCTTTCTGTAAGGTTGTTTTTCTCGAGCGTACTGCTTCCGAGAATAACGTTTGAAGTAGAATTTCTTCTTCTTCTTTTGCTTAGACTTTTTAGGTCTAAGTTGGGTTCCATTGGAACAGTCATAATGGCCAGTAATCTCAGGATTAGTTGTTGAACAACAAATCTTGGTTTTGCGATTAAGCTGCTTTTTCAAGCGGCGTTTGGTACATTGGATAATAATGTACTCGTCGAGGAATCTTTTCATACCACCAAGGGTATCTGGGATTCCAGCGTTTCTGTGAGGCCAAGTGGTTCTCACAGTTATGCCCATTTCACCAGGTATCTTATTTAGGAAAATCTTCCTATAAGTTTCCTGTTTGTCAGGGTACAACTTCTGGTAATATTTCTCATATTCACAGAAGAAGTTGTCCAATTTACAAATATCACATATAGTCATATTTTGTAAATGGTATTCTGCGGTATCGTTTTCCCGCTCTCTAACCTCTTCAGGGTTATGAGTTCGATCTTCTCCGATGAATTCGGATGCGATCTCTTTGACTATTCTTTGCAGATAGTCATGTCCAGTAGTAACCCCTTCAAGGAAAACATTTTTCTCCTCGTTGGATAGGTTAACATACCAGGTTTTGACGTTACCGTTCAGTTTATGTGAAATAAACTTATCAGTAGCGGCAATATTGGAGTTAAGCTCGCTATGGGTAAGAATGACCATGTCAATCTTGCTAACCCATCTATCGAGTAACTTACTCCTATCGATTTTGCAATCGAGGTCGAGTTCCTCTGGATCGAGAACACTCGTGTATTTTTCCCTAAATTCATAAGGAATTTGTCCTTGCTTAGGAAAGCGAGTATATTCCATTGGTTTTGGAATGTCTCTTCTTTCATAGCTTGGTGGTCCCCTAGGAGTTTCTTCCTTTGGGCCAGATGTTCCTTCTTGATTTTCATCAAGAGGATTTCTTTCAGGGTTGAGCCTGAAATTTGGTTCGTCATCGGATGATGATGAACTGTCAGAAGCTGATGATTCGACAAGAATTTGTCTGTCATCTTCTTCGTAATTATAAGCCATTTCAGTATTAACTTCGTGAAAAGCATACCAAAGGCTGTCTGGATAATCGTCCCATTTTACTTGAGATGTAAAATTAGGTTCATTATCTTTAAATGAATTTGCAAGGAATTCATTGATTATTTCTTCCTCAGATATAGAGAACATAATTATGTTTCTTTATCTTTGAGTAAAGGAAGTTTTCCTTTTGGATCTAGTTTCCCAGTTCCAAAGGTTGCTGGTGAATATTCCAGCATACAGAAGTCTGTTTGACTTCCTTTACTATAATTTTCATTATAGCGTAGATTAGAGATCTTCAGCTTTATCAAATTGATATCGCTTTGAAGAAGTTCTAATTTTTCTTGAATATCTTTTACGATATCAAGGATTTGGTTTACATTACCAGGTCCTTGTGACATTAATCACTTACTGGTATTGACTGTAAGACCAAGTTCATTAGCCAATAATTTGACCAATGTGATAACATGTTCCAATTGATTGAACAGAGGTTCAATATTAGGAATCTTGTTATTTAATTGCGAGAGTGTTAACTCAAGCTTGTTAATATCAATCTTGTCGATTTTTGATATTAACTTGTCTGATTTAGCTGCGATGTCTCCCAGCTTACTCAGAACTGTGTCAAGACCATCAAGGTTTTGGCTCAGTTTTTCTATTCTTTTCAGAATAGTTTCTTGCCTTTCAGCAAGATTATCCATGTGTTTCCACAATGGAGTTCTTTCCGAATTGCTCATTGAATGTTTAATTCACGAGTAATTCTTTGCAAAGTGCGATTGAATGCACTAAGTTCCAACTGTTGTTGGTTGTTTTCTAGAGGTTCTTGCGAACTACTAGAAGGTTCTAGTTGTTCAAACGAACAACTAGATTGAGGATCTATCCTTTCGGATTGAGTCCTTAATAACCGGACATTTCCTGCAGACGCAAGATTGAATGACCGTTGTGGTGCAGATAATGAGACTATTGGTGAAAATAGCTCATCAATTTCTACACGTTCCTTGTCTCTAAATCTTAGAGAGTGATGGGAACTTGTTATCGCATAATTTATACGATATGTTATTGAGAAAGGATGGTTACCATCTTTCATCAATTTTGCTCTGGCTAATAAATAGCGAAGAGTTATAGCATGCTCTAAATCCTTATCGGATAGAGACATACTGATCTGGTAATTCAAGTTAAACTTGATTTTACCATATTTGAGATCGCCTTTTCCTTCAGCGATCAACGCTTCCTGAGGATTAAGGAACCGATCGTCCTTCAGTTCAAGACTGATAGGTGTTGATATTCCTTTAGAGAAGGTACTCTTAAGGATTATCTGCATTGTGGAGATGTGAATCCACTTGAGTTTAGTTTGCTTTCGCAGACTAAGTTTGGATATGTTCCTCCTGATTTGATTAATATTAATCACAGGGATCCTTACATTTCCAATTGTATCAGCGATTTCAATCGCCTGTTCTCCTGACATAATACCATAGTAAATGATATTGTCTTGAGATATGGCAGAAAGAATCTGCTTGTATATTGAAGTTTGAAAACCATAATTTTCTCTTAAATCATGATTAACTCCCCCCAATTTTGAAGAATCGATTAGACAATCGACACTTCTTCCTGTGTCAGATTCATCAATCTGAAGCAGGTCCAGATTATTCATTGCCCAATACTTGATTGAGTAAGTGAATAATTTGTTCTTGCTGAGTAGCAAGGTTATCAATTTTGTGACTCACAGAATTGATTTTAGAAGAGCTAGAAACGCATACTTGTTGGGTATCGTTTATACTCTTTTGTAGCTTTATTAAGGATGGTTTAATATCCTTAATTTCGCTATTGAATGTATTAATCCATCTTAATACATCCTTGTTAGTAGCCTGATTAGTAAGATTTTTACTAATCTGCTCAAGATGAGAAATTATTTCATTCTCATTTTGTCTGAGTATATCGAAAAGTGATATATCAGTTTGCTTCTGGGAATCCAGAAAGTTAAGCCATTGAGATGACTGCTCAATGCTTAATTTGAATCGTAGAGGGGTTTGCCCATCTATGATTACTGTTATTCCTTTTTCCAAGGCAGTTTGCATTTCCGCAAATGACTTGTACTTTAGGCAATGTTCCCTGAGCTTATTAAGTCTCAATGGGTATTTATTTCTCCAATTGCATTTTGTTTCCAAAATGTTGAAGAATTTAACAATGTCATGATCGACGTTGTTTTGAGGATGTGTATCCGTTAGGAAATTGACAATTCCTCTTGAAGTACCATGTAGAATACCGTCAAGTATTCCAAGTGGTAGCTTGTCAGTAATTTGATGCAAATGATCAAATTTCTGTTCAATCCAGTTTCTAACTGAATCTTTAGTTGACATTACGTCTTGAGTTGTTTATCCTCAACAGATTCGAATACGATCTGGACTACGTCTTAGAGAGGTATAACAACAAATTAAGTAAACTTAATTCTTGGGGTTATCCAGAAATTAAATAAACCTAATTTTGTAGATAATATCCATGTATGGATTATTATCAATTCCTTCGTTGAAGGTGTATAGCCATTTGACGAGATCGTCAATTGCTGCTATACTAATAGTACCAGGGTAAAACCTGATGCTAATATTTCGAGGTCTAGCTTGGATTTCTCCAAGGATAGTCTCTTCATCTGTGTACCAGTAATTTTGAAGAACCTCTTGTTGACGACTCAAATGACAGTGAATGCGCGACATCAAGTAGCTCTGAGTTTTGTTGGACACAACGTATTGATGGGCCGCCTTCCAAACTGCCCACACCAAACCCAGACACCATACTAACTTCAAGTTTGACAAATTTTCTTTTGACACCCCCATTTTTGCTCTGTGACCATAGAAACAGCAACAGCTGTCTCCCCAGTATCGGGAACTGATACAGAAACCTTACTTAATAAACCAGGCTCCTTACAGTATCCGTCTTCAGTGCGATTTAAACAGGGCATGTCCCCGGAGTTATTTACTGACGTCCATTTGACTTATGTGGCTGGTCACCAGTGCATCTACATGAATAAATTTATTAGTGTTAGAAGTACCCATGAAACAGGATTCATTCTCCATGAAGACACGGTTTTCCCATATGATTTGTATGAGTACCACTTCATGGCCCTCTCATGATCTGCAGCTCATGGACTGGGAAATATAAAAGTAAAAAAAAAATCATGGATTTTGTTCTTTCACAGAGACTCAATCAAAGATATGCAGATGCAGGCTGCAGCTACTGACTGCCTGGCTGATGTGGAAACGTTTCCATTTCAATAGAAGTGAGTTACTATCTATCTATCACGACTTTTTCATATACACCCATTTAAAGAATTCTAGTAAGATATGTACCAGTAAATATAGCTTCTATTCGTAGTTGACGACAAATAGTGCAGGGCTTGCAGGCCTCAAAAGTGAAAGGACATGGGAAGGCAAAACTTTGGTTATCTTTCTCTCTTCAAGTAATATTGACGATTATGTAATTGGCAGTTGGTGCAACCACGTTGTATATTTTACATACAAAATCAAAACAGAACACACACGTCGCGCATGAGGAAAATATCTGCAAAGCATGCATTTCTGGTAGAAAAAACACATATAACAATACTTCAATCGATCAACACCCATTTCACAAACATAACAGTAGAGACTCCTTTATGGCATATCTAATACATATAACCCTAATGAAAGAAATGACCAGAACAGCAATCTGAACCATATTACCTGGGACAAAACCACGTGATCTCGGATGCATTATCGGTATCAAACCCCACGCAATAAGCATGATACCTTTTTGACATAAAACAATAAAATTCATCAACAATTTGAAATTAAATGTGAATAGTACTGTAGAATAAAGCTCACACTCACACAGAACAATGTTTGGGAATGTGAAGTTGTTGAGTAGATATTAGTGTTTTGTTCAAGTTTCTTATGTTATTGTCGAACATATGCATGCATACAGGATCACATAAAGAAACACTCGCTGTGATGAAGATTATGTAAGCTAATTAAACGGAGTTGAAGATACGTCATGGGAACACCCAGAAGTTGCAATAGTATGTGACAACTGACGAAACAATAATGTCTCTACGGCAGAATGGATTCTACAGCAAGCAGCCCTGGCTAAATATCTCATCCAGTAAATCAAACGAGACATAAACATTTTCAAAAGATAGATTGGTGCATCTCTAACCTGCCATTAGTAGGGCGAAAATTAAAATGTAGTGGAATCGTATCTATGCTGTTCAAAAGGTCCCATTATGATAATAATTGATCAACAATCACCCAAATAAATGCCATCCCATGATCATAGATTATTAATCAGGAATATCATATCTGTTATTCCGCCAGAATATTAATCCCATGCATTCCACGCAAACACGCAATGTACTGCTGATATCAGGAAGAATGTATTGCACCCGGCTATAAAAAAATCGAGTAACCAATGATATGGTTTAGATCAACATAATGAATATAACAGTATAAAGCAATTCATAAATAGAGAGTAGCAACTAGCAAACATTAATAAATATATGTTATCTACGCACAAAAATTTATTTAAATGACTGTGATTGTGTGAGCAACATTACGACACCCAACCATATGTATATTCACGACATAGATTTGATAAATGTGTGAAGAGTTTAGTAAGATGAACTTCGTCCTTCAAATCAAATGGGACAAAATGATAAATTTACCATCTTCATCATAGTCTGCTGGTGCCTGGTGCTATAAGAAAACGTTGTATTTCAAAAACCCAAAAGCATTACCATGAGTATCAACTTTGTCAAATAGTTACACCAATCTTATATGAACTTTTCTAATCAGTAATGATCATACAAAGGGAAGCTCAAAAGTTCAGCATCCATAACAACAAACTATGTAATGAACAGTGCACGAACGAGAATAAAAATCAGAACATTCAAGGGATCCAAGGGTTACCATAAATCACATGAATCACAAGCAATTGATGTATCCATGTTTGGATCCTCTGAAGTAGATAGCAAACGGCCACGAAGTTTGCATCCATCTCCATCAAGACAAACTACCGCCTTTAACAAAACAAAACAAAATAAGTATCATTGCTAGCCCTAAAAACCATAAGGCTCAAATATGTTATTCACATACATCAAATGTCAACCCTGGTATACAATAAAATGTGATCATTTTTAACCTAACTACACTTATCCTGATGCTTCAAGTTTCAGTCTTTTGGAGAAAGCAAAATAAAATAAAATTACTAATATTAAAAAGTAACATTTACTAGTAAGACGAACAAATGCTTTCTATGAGCAGAACCCACCTGTCTAAACGAGTTACTTAGTGATTTGTAACTCAGTGCTAGGGTTATAAATGGTTTTTTACATTGTTATGCTAGTCCAGCATCTGATCATCATTTAGACATCCCCTATCTAATATATGTCACATAAATGGGGTCAAAAACTATGCAAAAAGAAGAGACCTGATATGGATTTTTACATTTTCGTCAATATAATAAGACGGGAAAGATACTGTATTATTCTTGTCTTCAATGCTCCATTCATCATCCCTGCATTCAGAAATAAAAATTAAAAAACGGTTCAATGTGAAATGAAGACAGTTTGATTACTGTTAACTTATTCTCTTCCAAACATCATTTCATGTCCAAGACACGCAAAGCAAACATACAGCCAAGGACTATGGAAACTTGTTGCACTTTTAATAACAAGATATTGAAAACCTCTCCTATCACATTTTCAATTAACAAACTGCACTTTAAATATAAAGATAACGAAAACCTCTCCTACCACATTTTCATTTAACAAACTGTGCACTGAATCATTATGAGCACTACAAACGCACAACATAGCCTCTCAAAGCACTTATCAGGATAAAAAGCAAAAATCACATCCAGAACAGGTTCAGTTTGCCAAAGAGTCCGTCATGTGTCTCTTGTTTGGAACTGAGTGTAAAATAATTCTTCACCCAGTGGTGAATGTTGGAAAAAATTTAATTTGACAGACATTTTATGATCCAATTGTTTTTCAAAAGAAAAATACAAAGTATGTTGCTAATACCAATGTAGATTGGTGCTACTCACTTAGACTTAAAGCATGCTCAAAAAAAATTATTCAGCTCTTTCTAATCTGGCAAATAGTATTGGTATCAATTGAAGAAAATTCAGAATGACTTAACTTTTTGCACCAAAATAAGAAATGCGACAGGGAGCTATCCAAACTAAAAGGTCGTGAAGAAAACAAATTAAACGGCAGCAAAATTTGTAAACAGTTCAGCAAGGTCTCACAAAATTTTACCTGGAGCCCAACTCTTCGGTATCTCTGCTGCTTTCAGTAGTATCATACACCTTCAAAAGGGTAAAATTCATAAAACTTAAGCTAGTCACATCTTCAAACTTCACATAAAATGATGCCCGCTAAGCTAAGGAAGCATAAGGCTGGTGAAACCACTGTACTCATGAATTCCTTTTTCACCAAAATGGAGAAGAATGAATGTTATGTAACTAGCTCACTCACAGGCACACATGTGATTGACTGGAATTCATTCTGGCAAACTGGACAAAGATTTGTGATTGTTGCCCAGTTATCAATGCATTGAAAACAGAACCTGTACATGTGAAATCAGTCAAGTCAAGCTTCTCATCGTTCAGAAATTGAATAATCTGAAAAAGAAGTATTAATCGGCAACCCATAAGGGGGTGACAGCCTCTTTGAGTCAAAATGGGTATACCAATGTTCACAGCAGTCTAGAACCCCACGATCAATGACAGCATCCATGCAAATACCACACCTTTCTCCGTCGTGGGCATAATCATATGGCTGGAATGACAATAAAAAGTAAGTTAAAAAACTTCTAATTTTAGTCCCAAGCAAGAGTTATTTTTCAAACAACTCAAACTGCCAAAACCGCAAATCAAGCCTGAATTAATACTGAATTCGATGGATATTAATTACTTATAGGCAGCTTATCAATATGTTCATTACGATCAGTTAGCAAATAGCGTATGGAAAACAAGCTCAATCTGATCAAAAACATGCTGTCAAGAATCTCTCGGGTAATAAAAACAGTGAACAAAAGATTCAGGGCTCAATATTTTTTTCCAAATTACCTAACAGACATGTTAACAGTTAAAATAAAATCTCTTGATTCAAACAAACTCTTGACAACTATGCCAAATTAAAAGTTTGAATATAAAAAAAAAGGAACGGAAACAAACTCACATCGTCAAACTGAACATCATCATCTTCAGATAAGCAAGTGGGAAAGAAGTCGTCATCCATAATTATAGCAAATAATTACTGGCAATCGAAATAGCATGAGGAAGGAAAATGAAGTGAAAAGTTAGGGTTTATTTCAAGTGCGAATAGATCGAATCGATTACGAAAGGGAGGATAGGGGCGACTGAAATGAAATCGGAGTGTGACGAGTGTCTAAAGTAAATTGTTCCTGCGGACAGGTAAAATATTTATGGGCGTGGACGCAGCAGACTCAATTTTTTTTTTTTTTGGGAACGTAGCTTGTCGCTTGTAAGACCGAAAAGAAAAAACGGTAATATCAATCGGCCTTACTAGGATGACAATTTGATCGGCAGATCTGCGATCCGCGCCGCCCTGTCCCGCCCCGACCTGCCCTGCAAGCTAAATGGGCAGGTCCAAGTCAGACAAATTTTGACCTGCCTGTCCCGCGGCAAGTCCAATTCATCTCATCGCCCTTCCCTGCCCTGCCTTGCCCCGCGCATTGCCCGCGTCTCGACCCGCGCCTCGCCACGCGACCTGCACCTCGTCCCGCGCCTCAATGTTGATTAGTTGTTATATGACCTTTACCAATTCAAA
>JAWWMW010000936.1:0-12324 GCA_035048345.1 Echeveria elegans
AAAAGTATTACTTTCATTAAAAATATAAATTCGACAACAACAAAATTTGTGTTTCTGATTATATTTTTATAAAAATTTATCTATGACGCATAGTCCTATTATTCGTCAAGAAATTCAGCGTCATTAAAAATTAAAATGTATCCAATTTTCTTTAATCGATAGTCATTATAAAAAAAATACTTTTTTTATATTCAACTGAATATATTAAATTACTAGTACCAAATTACTAGTACCTATAAAACCTAGCCCCAACACCAAGCGCATTTGAAGTCTACTACATCTCCTTACAAGGGACGTACAGGGCCCGCTAAGCCCAACACTCTACTAAGCTCATTGTACAATACTCAAATACTACATATACAGCTCACCGGCCCAATAGTGGCCCATGACGCCCAAAATCAGCAAGCATACTCGAATCTCTTCTCAACCACATTCTGAGGCAAACCATCTTGCAAGCATTCAATAGGCGGAATGGTCACTGTTTCCTGAATTCCATACGCATTCCAACAAAACGGATCGTCGACGAGTTCCCCTTCCTCCGGAAGAAGCTCCACATCGGACATTGTAATATTCGTGCACGCAATGGTGTCGCTACAAGCGAAATGAATTGGTGGGGTGCGGACATCATATGTGCCTTTTATGTTCTTATACACTACGTCAGTCACGTAGACAGCTGATGTTTGATTACGACAATCTTTAGTCATGCAGTAGTATTGGTCTATTATAATGCAATTGCGAGTGTTGATCATTTGAATGTTGTCGAAGCGAATGCCTGTCACGGATCCCATCCCGCCTTGCCATGTTTTGATTCTTAGGCCGTTGTCTGAGTCGCGGATTATTGCGTTCTTCACTGTTATGTTTGATACGCATGCTTGAGAGTTGTGCACTCCCAAACTCCCAATACTGCAAATATGAATCACCAAAAAAATGTAAATGTAACGCGTTAAAGACATTTCTACCCCAGCGAAGTAATACTACTCAAAACTGAACTGGGTAACACAAAGGGTATACTTGTACTTGTGGCAATTTTGAAATTGTAAAGCAGGGGAGAATTTTCGTAGTTAATGGTAAATTTTCATGGCTAATGATGGACTCTTTGTTGCTAAATTAAAACTGAAATTCGGAACTCTAAAAAGGCTTTAGTTTCTGGATTCAGCTCGGAAATGACTGGAAATGATACCTGATACCGTGGCTGGGGCCGCAGGTCACACCGTCGATATCTACATTGGCACAGCCAGGGCCGATGGAGATGCAATCGTCGCCTGAATCATCCATTATGCCGATTTAATAAGCATAAATTTTGTCTTGAAAACAATGTGATATTGCAAATACGGATTTCAGTATGATTGATCCACATCCACGTACCATTTCCGATCACGGAGTTGTATATCCCGACAGCTTTCGTGTTTTCAATGTGTATGCCATCCGTGTTTGGGCTGAGTTTCGGAGAAGATATCATCAGATTCTGAATCAGTACGCCTTCACACCCGTCGAATTTCATGTGAAACTGTGGACTGTTTTGGATCTTCAAATCCGTCACAACCAAATTCGTGCTCATGAAAAATCTGATCATCTGAAGCATCCAAATAAAAGTAAATCAGATTTCTTTTCGAAAACCACATAAACAGAACACAAACAGATCAGAACAGAACATGTTTTTGTTTCGATTAATGTCGCATGTCATGAAAAGTGAAAACTTACAGCTGGGCTATCGCACGGTCCAGGCAATGTGGATCCATGTGGTCCCTGAAAACGAATCCAGAGGCCGAATCGATCAGTTTATTGAATGATCAAAATACCTAATGAAAGCGAGTCTAATGAAGTAGCTGACTAACCCGATGAGGCTTGCAAGGAAGCTCCCACCATTGCTGTCCATTGCCCTCTATTGTTCCTTTTCCGGTAAATGTCATCCGATCCAATCTATAAAACACCAGCCATTGTCTCTTGCTATCGCCTTGCGGCCAGCAATCAGGCCCGTTTGGCGTCATTAGAGTTCCATCGACCTGATCAAAATATCCAACTCAAAATCCAAAATCATTGTTCCAAAACTGAATTAAATCGAATGGAATAAAAAATGTTTTCAGATAATGTACCTGAAAAACTAGGCCGGGCTGACAGGGACCGGAGAAAATAGTAGAAGTGACAATAAAAGAGTAGTCAGCCGGAGCCAAAACGACACCGTTTTCAACCTGACAAGCAGCCTTCCACGCATTTCGAAATGCAGCAGTGTCATCAGTTTCTCCATCCCCCACCGCTCCGTAAGCCGTCACGTCAAAAACACAAGGCTCGTCATTCGCCGATGACGGTGGTGAATCCCCCGGAGACGACGGAGCATACGGCGGAGACACAACCGGAGAATCATTTTCCGGTGAAGGACTTGGTGGTTTTTTTCTGGCATTTTTGTGAAAATGTAATCTGGCGTCGACACAGATGATCAAAACACAGATGAAGAGTGTCCGAGGAAGGAGATCCATTTTTGCAGCTGAAATGGTTGAGTTTGAGATCATCAGTCATCAAAATGTTCGATTTTATAATGAGCGGGTTGACACGTATCGAGTTGTGGTTGATCGTGAGGTCGTTTTTTTGAGATTACGAGTCTTTGTTTGTAACATCTTTATTGTTGTGTAGTGGAGTCGCTGTACAGTTGTAACTTGTATTACTCCTAATACTTTGTGACATGTCGACAACAATTTTGAGAATTCTTATTTCAAATGTTTGATTTCTAAAACTATGCAAATAAGGTGAGAAATAGACTTTTGACATTTGGTCTTCTTTAGGTTTTGTAATTTTTTGTGTACTTCAAAAGTAGATTGAAAATTTGACGAATCATTATTTATTTCTTATTAGTCACATTAAATAATTTACAAGAATGGCGCCTACTCCCTCCGTCCGTTTTTTATCTTCCTATTTGGGTTGATTGTACGGTAATTAAGGAATAATGAGAGTGTGAGAGTAAAAATAAGATAAAAGTAAGTAAGAAAAAGATAAAGTATGAAAGAAAATGTATCGTGAGAGTAAATTAATTACCATAAAAGGAAATAGGAAGAACTTTAGGGAACATTCAAATAGAAAAGTAGAAAGAACAAAAGAGGACAGAGAGAGTACATGCCCTCAAATATAATTCTATCCTGGATTTGTGTTCTAACAGCTAACACTTTTCATTAGTGGAGTTCCATTACAGAATTATCTATATATATAAAAGATTATAAATTCACCACCACACATTTACCAACCACCCATTTTTCCTCACTAATTCTCTTATTTTTCTCACTAAAGACCTCATTGCAATAAGACTTTGACAAAAATGCTCATCTACACCCTTCTTATTTACACTACATGTCATTCATCATTATTCATCCGTATTTAACTGTATTTCATCAACTGATCGTATTTCACTATATTTTTGTATTTGATCGTATTTAAAAAAATTATAAAATTAGAATTGAAAATTAAAAATTATAAATGGAGCGAAAAACGTTATAAAGCTTAGTTAAATCGAATGAAGATGCCGAAAAATTTCCGTCGGAACGACGGAAGTGCAACTAGTGATTTTATGTCACTCGACCATCTAAATTTAGTGTAACGTTCGGATCCGAATATTCGTTTATTCTTGAATATTTTGTTTCACTTTACAAAAGTTTACGAAAGATAATTAATTAAATAATATTATAAAAATCTATTCTTATAAAAGAATAGGGAGAAGGACCTAAAAACATATTATGAAATTATAAAATTAGCCTTCATTAAATAAAAAATGACAATAGGCTCAGTCCGGCCCATTAAATTAAAATTTCTTTTAAATGAATAGAAAAGGGACATAAAATCAAATAGAGAATGTCAAAATTACTCTTCATTAAACTAAAAAATGACAACGGAACCGGTCCGGCCCATTAAAATAAAAAATACATATTATGATTAACATTAAAAATTGAATGGAAAACATTTAGCATTTTGAGGTGAATCATTTGAAGTCACGGAAAAAATTTCTGTCGGGACGACGGGACCGTAGATAATATAAATATAAATAGCTACATGATCCAGGATTTGGATCTCAGCGTACTGTCATTTGGTGCAATGTTGATTTTTTGAATTAAATATATTATCGAAGGTTGGGTAACTGTTCCTTAAGGCTATACATTAAAACTTTATATTTAAAAGTGATTGTAAAATACAGCTCGGAACCAATCTCATGATCCATCCAAAGGTTAAAGCCAACTCTTATAACAAATTAATTTAACTTTTTCTCATTTGGAAAAATAACAAGTTCTCGTTACGGCCCGGATCACCAGCTAAGGCCCCTAAATGACCGCTCAGTGATAAAGGAGGTTTTGATAGTACATTTGACCACGTTGACTAGTCGAGCCGGGCAACCCGATGTGCTTCAGATTCAAATCACACCAAACCCTGTACAATTTTAGTTCAACCCGTATGTGTTCCGGATCCAGTTGAATTTGTTTTGACTTTCAATTTCAATAATTACCAAATTGCCCTTCTCACGACTCAACCCCCAATCCCTCATTCGACTCCATCTCGATCTGCTACCAGATTGGGTTCGTTCAGATTCAGATTATCCGCTGATTCGATTCTTCCACGCCCGTTTAGTTCACTAGGGTTTTTTATTTACACTACGCTGGCTACTTTCTTGTCAATTTGATACTTCTTGAAAATCGGTGAGAGTTAGGGTTTGTTTGATTTTTGAAATTTTGAGTTGTTGTGGTTGTGATGGCGGCTGTGAATGGTAAAGAGGAGGAAGGGGGTTATGAGAGTGATCCGGAGGAGGCGAAGCTTTTTCTGGCTATGAGGAGGAGAGTTGCTAGTGATGATGATGAGGAGGAGGAAGGTGGTGGTGGTGGTGGTGGAGAGAGGAAAGGGGAAGAGGAGGTGAGTGATGAGGAGGGGGCTGTGGAGGATTATGAGGATGAGGAAGTAGAAGAGGAGCATTTCAGTGACAAGAAGGCTGGTGTGGAAATAGTGAATGAAGTTGAAGTTAGACAGGGAGGATATGGTGATGGGGAAGAAGGTTTGGATCAAGTGGAGGAAAAGAAAGAGAAGGAGCCTTTTTCTGTGCCAACTGCTGGAGCATTCTATATGCACGATGATCGCTTTAGGGAAAATGCAGCTGCTCGAAATAGGTATTCATTAGTATGTGTGCTGGTTTTTTGATTTTGATTTTTGAATCCAGTCTTTAGCTTGTTGATGAAGTGGCTAAGCTATAACCTAATTTTCTACGGTAAGTTATAAGCACGGTTTGAATTTCAGTTGGCCTTTCACCTACTCTCTCAATTAAACAAACTTGCCTTTCATAGTACCTTAGACTAATTAATTCGGGTTTTCTAGTCAGGGCTTTGTTAATTTTTATGTTTAGATACAGGACGGGATGGCAAAACCAGCACTACGTGGAATGTGCTTCTCTCTTTGTAGTGTTAGTTTATTCGTTTTATATTAGCATGCACGATATTAGCTTCTGCTGCTAAACATTTTATCGTCAGAAAATCATCTTAACAGTAGGGGTACAGGTAGTTAATCCTGTTTCAAGTCTTTGGGTAGGCCGAATTAAGAATCAGTTGCTTCTTGTCATGTAAATTGAAATGCGTATATGACTAGCCAAAACACAGATGATGTACCTCTTGTATATTGCTTTTTTATTTTTTATATGCAATAACAAAACTCAACAGGAGTTTGCATTTTCATACTTTATATATGTGGACAACTATGCATCATGGATTCATTAGCATGCAAGATGTACTGGTGAGTGTTTGGACCAATAACAACCCGTAATGGAGTGAGTGAGTGACAGGCAAAATATATATGCATATGAATTTTGTAAGTTTAGGATCATGCATGCGTTTGAAATGGGAGCCGTTTCCATATTGAAATGTCAAAACATCATTCTCTTTTTCTATTCACTTCATCACTTGAAGTCAAATATAAATTCAAATTCGTTTATCTCAGTGTTTTCTTAGAAAAGCAGTGTTATAAAGATGTAGTAAGGTTATGAACAATGCTTTCAGCTGACATTTACATTTAGGTTTCACTTGTTCTCTGAAGGACTTTAGGTGCACAAAAAATATGGGAGTCCAAAGATGACAGAAGGTGGGGCCATGACAAGTTTGAGAATTTGACATCTCATGATGGCCCTTATGCTGAGGTAAGACATCACTTGCATTGCAATCTTCATTTGCGTAACTCTGGCCCTTTTCACTACTTTATAAATATATAACAGTCCCGGAGGAACCCCAAAGGTCACCATCGAGGCCGTGGTAGAAGTCGAGGTTCAGGTCGTGGATATGTAAGGGGCAGCAGATTGAAGATGTCGGAAGACAATAACGACAGAGCTCCGGTGTCCACGAATGTGAAAGGCAGGGGTCCCCAAAGGTACAATCCTGCATATAAACACCGAAATGAGCCGCCTCAAACCCAAATCAAGCAGTAAGTTTTTATAAGAAATTGCATTATCATTCGAAGCTCATCTACCTGTTTACTGCTGTAGTATATTTGTTGTTATGACCATGCTCAGTTTTTAGGTCTGGGAATTATCTGGAAGTAGCACGTTCCAATTCAGCTAGAGGACTGGAGTCTGATTCTGCTTTATCAAATGATGTAGAACCTGCCAAGAAAAACTTGGTTGCATCTAATTTGAATTCTGCATCGCTTCCTTTTTACCCATCTGGGACTTCCAACATGGACATTAAACAGGCGCCAAAAACGGATGGCCAACCTCCAAACACTAATAGAAACCTTCATCCATCTTCGGTGCATGAGAATCTAGCAACAAAACATGCCAATACAGTGCCAAGATGGAAGGAAGTTGATAATTCGTCAGCCTTGAAAAATCTTTCTCTTGATGACACTGCCACGAAGCATTCAAACAATTCACAAGCTCATCCATCAGGATTTACTAATCCCTCTCAAGGTCGTCAAGTCAGGACTCAAAGAAGGGGACGAGGATATTCCCAGTCAAATCATGCTAGTGAACCCTCTGTAGGGCAACAGCATGCTACTCGAAGAGGTCCCAAAATTCAAAATCGTACTCAGTTATACTCGCAGAGTCCTAACCACATTATAACTAAGCAGATTGGTGATGGATCTCAAGCTTCGTCGTCTCCACCTGGAGGCTATGCTTCTCCCCAGTCTTTTGAAAACGGAGAGCAATCTCAGTCGGAATCTAGTAAAGCCAAAATTGATGTCGTTGGAAAGGCGGCAGGTGCTGTTCAAGGTGGTGCCATAGGTCCTTTTATGTATGGAGCTCAGATTATGGGAGCAAACATGGGTGTTTCACATGGTGATCAAAATTTTCCCACATTTTTGCCAGGTACTAACTTGTTTCTCAATAGTACTTTGTACTGCGCCTTGCTAGTGTTTATTTGATGAAACTTCCATAAAGGTTAGAACACAAAATATTTTAGGGAGTTGCGCTGGATCTTAAGCTCATGGCATTAAATGATACATAAGACTGAAGGATTAGCATTTATAGTACAGAATCTTACATGGTGCTTTATGATGAATGCATCAACAGTAATGCAATTTGGTGCCCAGCATCGTGGTGGTATTGGCGTTCCTGCAGTAGGAATGGCATTCCCAGGGTATGTTCAGCCACAGCACGGGCAAGGAAGTTCTGAGATGACATGGTATGTCTTCGATCTAGTTTTTTCCCACTTAAGATGGCTCATGCTCCTTGATATGGTTTGCCAGTGTCTTTTTTGTGTGTGTTATCACTTATCATTGCATACATACTATTTATTTGACAGTTATGAGCATTTGGAAGTAATATATTTTGCTGAAGGATCTGTTGTTCTTTTTCTTACTAGCATGTACTTCATGGGTGTGAACTTCCATTTGATTGTGTATATCTTTGCAGCCATCTTTTACGCAATGAACTCCAAGAGTAGTCCAGGACAAAACCTTTTCTGATTCTTAATATTTAGTATTTAACTTAACTGTGTCAACCAACTCCGTATCTTAGTCAGTGGAAATAAAGTAGAAAATACTTTTGTGAATTATATTTTGAACTGGTTGTCATTCGTTTATCGATGGGCACAGGTTACCTGTTCTGGCTGGTGCTGCTGGAGCTTTAGGAGCCACCTATTGCCCACCTTATATGTTGGACGGTTCAAGTTACAAGCCTCAGCTTGCTGATTCACAATTTGCCTCAAGCTCCTCAAAGTTAGTAACAGCTTTTCTCATCCTTTGTATAGAACATATAAAAGGCACGGTATGACTCTACCAGCACTTTAATTAACATGACTCATGTTTATATGTTAATTCTTTTTAGCGAAGTGGATGATACGAACAAACAAATCAGTGAGTGTATGCCTTTGCAAAAACATGGTAACCTTGAAATTGCATTTTTGTATGCATCTTTACAAATTCTGGACCAAGTGTTACTGAATGAGTTTCTTTTAACAGAGCATGCTGGTGAAGGATTTGACCAGCGTCAAAGCAAGCCACGCAGGCATGCTCTATATCTTCTAATGAGATATGATAAATGGATTGTAATTGGTTGAGTCTTAACTCTAAAACTGTCTTTGATGTTCAATTTTCACTAGGTATTCTGAGATGAAATTTGGCCAGTGATCGCTGTACATCCTATGAGTGCAAGTGTGATATTTTCTAAGGTAATACTTTATATCCATCACCTAAAGTGAAACCACGTAATGCGTCTTATTTTGCATTAAACTGAAGCTGAATTCCAGCGAGTAGATTGAACTTTATGTTGGAAAATACAATGTGAAACTGCTAAAGATTGCACTTTAAAAAACAGCCCTTAATCTCGTTGTTCTTGTTTTGGGAGGTGCAGGACACTATTTGTGGTCGACTCTGCGTTTGTGGTCTTTGTTCAATGATCAGGAACACTTTGAGGTGCTTGTCCTGCTTTGGTGTGTCATAGGTAAGGGTCGTTGTTGAGTAACAAACTAAGTAGTGTCGAAGATTCTAGTTTACTCAGTCTGATGTGTCTATGTATTTGGTAAGCAGTTACCCATAGGCCATAACTAATGCCTTGTCAAGCTGCGGTGAAGTAATGAATATTGCAGCATGGAGGCGGTAGCATTTTCTTATTCAGCCATGCGGTATGTGTTTACATCATTTTCATTTTACTTCATATCTCTGGAGACAACTCAACTCTGATGCATCCCTGATCATCTCTTGCAGGGTTTTCGGTGTGGGCTTGTGTCTGTTTCGTTGAAGTTTGTAGTAATGTCTTCTTCATAACTCAAGTTTGGGGAAACAGAAAAACATTGGGAAGCAAAGGTTTAACAGCTGATATGTTTGTATCGCTTCTCTCCGTCTGCCACAATTAATAGTATGCTGGGTTTGTTAGTTTGTGTATGCATGTTGCATGGTGATGGTTTTTCATTTTCATATATTTGTGAAAGCTGATGAGCAGAGGCTGCCTGAAGTCCGATGATCACCCTGTCAAAGAAATGGAACAGAAAAGTTTTTATGGTTTTTCATTGATTAAGAGAAACACTAAATCTGCACTTTTTTTTTTGCTTGACAGACAAGTGTCAAACCCGTCGTTCCGACGGAAATTTTCTTCATGTTTTAATTCAATTTTAATAAAGATTTCTAACGTTTCTTCTTATAATTTTATTCTTATAATTGAATTTTTTGAATGTTATATGTTTCTAATTTTTTAAAATTTTCATTATATTATTTTTAATTTTGTGACAACTCGTCATTCCGAATGAGAAATTTATATGTAAAAAATTGGTAAATATTCGGCCCAATACAATTAAATATATGGTCATTTAAATAAAGTCGTATACAAACAAATACGGACAAATATAATCAAATATGAAATTATAGGAATAAATACGTGTGGATGGTATGTGGTGTAAATAAAAGTATGAGGAGGGGTATTTTTGTTAAATAAAGTTTTGTTTTGTTTTTATTTTATTTTAATTTTATTATCCTGTAGCGACGAAAATCGGAATTTTAGCAACGAAAATATATCATAGTTGTTTGTGTGTTGATGATACTATCCTATTATTATGATAGATGCATACAACTTCTAGCAAATTACATAACGGGCGTAGAACTTAAGAATATTTACTAAATCAGTCCCCCACTGCAGGAGAAAGTGCAAACTCGACCCTAAGGTCAAAATTGGTCAATTTCAATCAGGCCTGAATTTCATACCGGTGCTTTGAGACGCGCAGACGCGATGTGAGACGATGAAGAATCTTCGACGTAGATGGGCCGTGAATGGCTAGCGGCTGTATCGTCGACAAAATTATATCTTCTGATTTCGCACAACTTTTTCAGTTGCGCCACTGGCCGTGCCTCTTTTTTTTCTTTTCAATCTGTTTGGGTTACTGATCCTAAATTGCGTCTCCAAGGATCTCCAATTTCATTACTCAAAGAATCAGAATATCATCGACCTTAATGTGAATTATGCTTCTAATGTTGAATGTCATATATGTCATTCTTGTACTCCCAGTCCCAGGCTTTCTGGATAGCATCACTCAGCATTCATTATTCGGCGTCAAAATCGTCCCTTACGTACTTATGATGTACTTTCATCCATATGATCCGATAGAGACCTCGACTTGAAATGTCTCCCACTCACACCTCTATTTTTCTTGGCATAATTTTTTTTTGATAAGATTGATTGATTCACTAAAGACTACATGTCTCAATACAAAAAAAAAGAACTAAAACAAGTGGGAACATGCTCATGAACATATTCAATCACCAAGGATTATAAAATAATCTATATAGCCTCCCTCCAACAAGATCCAAAGTTGTCACCCTAAATTGACATATTGGTAACATAAAACAATGAAGCCCCAAGTGTCCTCTTGAAGCCCTCCGCCATCAAAGATCCCTTAATTGAACCGATCTTCAAGGTGTACTATGAGAGCATAAGACCGGTACATAATTCTTGACCGACGCGCCTCCATCGATCACTATTTGAACAAGACACAAAGATGAACAAGGCTAAGGAAGATGAAGAACCTTTAACCACCATGGATGAGCCCAAAAATGACATGCATGTCAATTTGGTGTAGATCTAGGTTGTGAATCCATCCATCACTAAATCCAAGCTTGTACTAGGATAAAACAAGGATTTTGAGAGAATTTATTCAAACTAAAAGACATAGTCAAAGCAAAAAGAAAAGCAATGAACTAAAAAACTACACTAGAGGAAGAAAACTCCTAGAGGTATAGGAAGAAGATCACCCCTCCGTTGAGGAGAAGCTCCTTCCCCACTCCGAAGAAGGTTTTTGGGAAAGAAAGAAAATTTTGCTTTTACAGAAAATGAAGAGAGAGAAAAATGTTATTTTTCCCGGCACAATTTGTACCCACTAACAATCAGTGGCGGAGCCACATGAGGCCCAACGTAGGCTTTGGCCCATCCTGGAAAAAAAATTTTGTTTTTCAAAGAGTTTTTCCGACCGACCTAGGCTTTTGCCCCTCTCAATTCCCGTCGACGTCGCCCTGTTCAAAAATTTCCAGCTGACAGTCGGTGCCATGTTCCTGTCGCGACGCGACATCAGCCTCACTGTCTCAGTCTTCCACGTTCCAGCCATTTGGTTTCAGATTCAGTCAAGAGCTGAGTGTCTTTATGAGGGTTTTGAAGAGCAGCTCGAAGATGGGAATCGTGTTAAATGACACAAAGGCGATGATGCTTCCTGCAGCTTGCAGTCTCTCCGCTCCCTCCTTCAGCAAATGCGGCTGTGAGCTTTAAAAATCTCTGTTTTGTTCGTTGTTCATGTTTGTATTTGTTGTTTGGTTTTTTGTTGTTTTTCCCTTGACTTTATAAGTCGCCACCCACCCCACCCCCATTTAATTTTCTGGCTCCGCCACTGCTAACAATACACCTTTCCAGCACGCCTATCAAGAACGTGCCTTCAAAATGACGTCTTTTCAAAGTAATTATGACATGTATATATATATCGACTACAAAATGTCATACAATATTGAATTAAAATGGTTGTTCCCTCTAAAGATACAACCTACGTATACTCGCTATAGTGAACCAGATAATCTCGCTAAAGAATTATCTAATTTATAATGTTCAATATACTATTACCCGCTAAAGTATCAAATAGATATAACAATCCCATAGTCAAAACATAATAATTATTCCACTGCTAGGTTTAGTCACTATCATGCAATTCCTATGTGTCATGCAATAACACCAACTGGGTTTCACCTCTAGGCTACGCACAATAAATAATTAAAGCATGCAAGAAAGCGCGAGAACATAAATAATTCAACAGATACGCAAATTAAGCACAATTCTCATACTGTGTCGTTGCAATCACAAATCCCCAAACTGAATATGAGTTTAGCTACTGTGAAACATTGTATTTAAAC
>JAWWMW010000937.1:2500-15000 GCA_035048345.1 Echeveria elegans
GAGCTACCTAATGTTTTACATAGAATATATTAATTGCTGTAGATTCTATTCAAAAATACCTAACCAAATCGCATGAACGTTTGTTAGCCATTACTAAGAAACATCCTGGTATTTAGTCATTCGAACGTTTTTTAGAATCTATTTTTTTGAATTACTATTACTATTTCATTATTATTATTCAATTCATTATTATTATTAAATTCAAATATTCAATAATTCAAATATTCAATAATCAAAATATTCAATAATCAAAATGAAATAGTAATTGATTTTTTTTAAGAAGAAAAGAAATAAATCGATTCTCTACTGTATCTATGTATTCTTTATCCCTACGAAATACCAGACAAACGCGAATGATCTGAGAAGGGATATAATGAAATTCTTTGATTGGTTCTTCCCATAAAAGGGATTCCATTTTATTTTACTTTTTACTAATGGGCCAAAAGAAATTCTAACAACTAAAAAAATGAGAAATAGTCGAATAATAAAAAAAATTTGTATTCTTTTATTCGAAACGCCCCGTGATCTTCAACCAATTATGCGCTTCAATATAATTTCCAGGAGTAAGCGTTATAGCCTGTTTCCAATACTCAGCGGCTTGATCGAACCAAGCCTCCGCAATTTCAGAATCTCCCTGTCGAATGGCCTGTTCTCCTCGGTCAGAATAGGTGGGTCAATTCCTTTCTTTAGAACCGTACTTGAGAGTTTCCTACCTCATACGGCTCCGCAGTGAATTCTTTTGGTGCCCCTTTTTACCTTTCAAACTACATGAGATTTCTTATAGATCTATCCCACTACTCGGGGTAACCAAAAGAGGTTAATCGCATGAGTTTCAAACTTGAATATTGATTAATAATCAGTTTTATCTTTTCTCCCACCTGTAGAAGAATAAAACAAAAGCATAGGTATTTACTCCTATCAGTAGTATTTTCTGCAAGGTAACTATCTCGGTTTCATATCCAAATTGGTTTTTATATCGAAACTTATATAGAATCTTTGAAAAAGGCTTTCCATAAGTAAGAAAGAAAAGACTTACTATCTTTGGGATCTGATCCTACACCGCCGCTCAATACCTTAGTGGATTGACTCTATTACATAAGTTAATTCCTAACCTTTATCTATCTTATATATAGGCATAAGTAAGCGGTTCTTTTCTTAATGTATTGGCCAAAAACCCCATTAATTAATCTTTACGGTGCTTCCTTTCTATCAATTCGATTTTTTTATCCATAGACGTAGAAAAAAGTAGATAGGCATATCTTTTTTCTTCATATTTTCACTTCTATGAAGTTTCTTTCTTTGCTACAGCTCATAAAAATCGTCGTTTTGGACGATGCATATGTAGCGAGCCTCTTTTTTTTTAGTTTTTACTTGCGGATTTGGTCTTCCTTTTTCTATTTATAGTGGAGATAGTCGCACGTAATGACAGATCACCGCCATATTATTAAAAGCTTGTGGTAAGAATGGGTTTCGTTCTAGTGCCCTAAAATAATATTCTAAAGCTTTCGTATGTTCTCCATTACTTGTGTGGATAAGGCCTATATTATAGAGTATATAACTTCGATCGTAGGGATCGATTTCTAGTCGCATAGCTTCATAATAATTCTGTAAAGCTTCCGCATAATTTCCTTCGGATTGAGCTGACATCCGTTACGGTCGTTATTCGATTCAAAGAATCTCCGTTCCAGAACCGTACGTGAAATTTTCATCTCATACGGCTCCTCCTTTAAGATGCATAATGAGAATCAAAAATAATGGAATCAAAAGGGGTTGAAATATTCTCATTATGAACTGAGCGGGGCTAGTGTTTTTACAAAAAATCTCTAGCCAACCTTCTTGCGCAAGAGCTTTTACTAACATCAAACGTCTTGATACTAAATAGAAAGGATAACTCCAACAATTCCTTTGTCCTCAACGCCTCCTAATTTCCAGGAAATAGTCACTTCAACAGCCTTCGATGGTTATATGGGTATCCAATGTACGAACGAGATGGATGTTTGTTGTCCCAACCATTTTTGTTATTCCCAATCCGGATAAGAAAAGGGAGTAGGTAGGTAATTTTGAACAAAGCTTTCGTGTTGTTGATTGCTAGGTGTAGTGCTTCTTCCCCTATGCCGCCTATTGGTACTATATTACTAGGAAGTGGGATTGACCCGTAATACAGAACACATAGGTGTAACCTTTCGCTCAATACTAAAATACTGAAGCATAGTATCTGAGGTTGCATTAATCGGGGATACACGACAGAAGGAATTGTTCTATTTCTAAACTTCACCTTCAACAAGCGTAGGTTTATTTCTATAATATAGAATAAGATAATATAGAATAAGAATCTTTTTCGCTCTATCTCAAACCGTGTGCCTTTCTCATTAAACTAGGAGCAGTCAAATTAACTAAAAAAATAAAAGAATCAAATCACACCATCTCTATAATAAGTAAATGCCTCTCTTTCTCCTGAAGTTGTCGGAATTATTCGTAATAAGATATTGGCCACAATTGAAAAGGTCTTATCAATAAAATTTCCATTTATCCGCGATCTAGGCATAGGTATCAATCCATTCTATAATTCTTGTGGGAAAATGATTCCACAAACAAAGGATTTGTACAGTACGAAATAACATAAAAACAGATTCATTTCCAAACAAAAGAAATGAAATTAAAAGAATGTCTCGCTATTTCTTGGGTTTCGGAGTCATAATCCTTGTTGTATTGTGTAGGAGAGATGGCCGAGTGGTTCAAGGCGTAGCATTGGAACTGCTATGTAGGCTTTTGTTTACCGAGGGTTCGAATCCCTCTCTTTCCGTACCTTTCTTTCACCTAATTCGTCAACATTCCTAACTGTAACAAATCAAACAACAAGAAATACCATTATTAGAATCTAACAGTTAGGTCCTTCTTTTAGATATATATTCTATTTCGAATTCGAATTGCTGCGGTACATAAAATACTGGAAAGAATGGCCAAGGAGTGAAAATCTTTCTGCCGATCTATGATATATGAATAGGAAAAATCCGGGACGGGGTAGGATATATGAGTGGGAAAAAATCCGGATCAAAACCCTGACTTTAAACCTTAAGTGAATTTACTTTGGCGAAAAAAGGGACCAAATTGTCCGAATTCTTTGCTTTGTATTTTATTTAGGGTTAAGTCTGACGGGAATAATATTCTACCACTAGCAATTGTTGTATTTCCAAACCGACCCGCTCACTATCTATTATTTGATTGACTAATCCTTTATATGCGAATGGGTCAAGAATCAAATGTTCGGGCAATTTCTCACGGGGGGGTGAATCTAGATAATTTTGAATTAGAGTTCTGGATTTTTGTTTATCCCTTGCCATAATAGTATCTTGGGGTTTGCAACGATAACTCGGTATATCTACTATACGGCCATTAACTAAAATATGTCTGTGGTTAACTAATTGGCGGGCTCCAGGAATAGTCGGGGCCATACCCAATCGAAAAAGGATGTTATCTAAACGCATTTCAAGTAATTGTAGTAAAACCTGGCCTGTTGACCCTTTAGCTTTTCTGGCGATACGAACGTATTTAAGTAATTGTCTTTCTGTAATACCATAATGAAAACGCAATTTTTGTTTTTCTTCTAGACGAATACGATATTGCGATCTTTTCCCGGAACGCGGTGGGTTTCTAAGATCACTTCCGGCTCTAGGACTTTTCTTAGTAGGAATTTTATTAGTTAGTCCAGGCAAAGCTCCTAGACGGCGTATTTTTTTGAAACGAGGCCCCCGGTAACGCGACATAAAGACTCCTTAATTTATTTATTTTTATTTTCTTATTTATATTTAATAAATAATTTATTTATATTTATTTTCTTATTTAATAAAATAGTTAATAAAATTTGAATAAAATGAATATTTATTTCATATTTCATTTTAAAAAAGAAACCTAAATTAAAACTGAACTAAATGAAGTGAAATCCCCTGAAGTATTGTATTACAATAAATAATGAGATGAATTGCATAAATATCATATATGAACCCATTTTTGTATTATATATCTATTTTTTTTATTAAAATATGGAAGTAAAAAAAAAAGGGGGAGGGTAAATCTCAGCGGAACAAATTAGGAAAAAGACTCTTTCTTTTTCTTTTTTCGTAGTTCTAGTTGGAAGTTTATACAACATAATAGGTTGGTAACTTTTTGAAGAAGGGAAAGGGCGCCCTTATTTTTTTGTTCTTTGATTTCAAAAAATTATCCATCATGTAAAATAGAAAATCAAAAGGTCGAACAAAAAAAAAGAGAAAAAGCCGGCTATCGGAATCGAACCGATGACCATCGCATTACAAATGCGATGCTCTAACCTCTGAGCTAAGCGGGCTCACATAAATTCTAGATGCATAGGAATTCAAGAAACTATATCTTAGTTTAGACTTAGCTATTAACTATTCATTTTTTTTTTTTAGAATTTCAAATAAATATTGAATTTAGTTTCTTTATATCTTTTTCATTTTTATTCTATATACTATTGATAATAATCTATATTTTTTCCATTTTTTTTTTCGTCTAGAACAATTCGATTTTATTGAAACTCAATTTAGAAATTATATGAAATTCGATTTCTATTTAGTTAGGGTTATGAAATTCTTTTCAATTTCGATTTGAAAAGAATTTCTTTATTAATATACTAAAATAGATATTTCTAATCAATGGATATTGATTTTTATTTTCGTTTTAGTTATCGAAGTCTGCCCTAAGAAAATCTAATCATAATAACATACAGATACATAAGAATATCTTCTTATGCTTTTATTCAGGGACTAAGATGAAAAAAAGAATCCACCCTTTGAGTATTACAAATTGCAGGGGAAAATGAAAGGGGAGGAGACTATATATGCTATATATCCATCCGTATTGAATTGCAGCTACAGAAATGATAGAATCATTTCTGATTAGACCAATTAAATATAGGCTTCCGATCGAGATGAAAGAAGATAGAAAAAAATCAAATAGGAGGAAACACCTTTCGTTTATGGTTCTGGCATAAATGAAAAAAATGGGGAAGGACATCACACTGAGATCCTAATCTTAAAACAAAAAGGGGATATGGCGAAATCGGTAGACGCTACGGACTTAATAGGCTTGAGCCTTAGTATGGAAACCTACTAAGTGAAAACTTTCAAACTCAGAGAAACCCTGGAATTAATAAAAAGGGCAATCCTGAGCCAACTCCCTTTTTCAAAAGAAAAAAAAAGAATAAAGCAAGAAAAAAGGATAGGTGCAGAGACTCAAAGGAAGCTATTCTAACAAATGGGATTGACTGCGTTGTTATAAGACTTATTCCATCAAAACTCCAATAAAAAGGGGGTGAAGCGTATACGTACTTAACTATGTTAAATGATTAATGACAACCCGAATCTTTCTTTTTTTTTTTCTAATTTTTCTTTTTTTTTTTTTTACGAATATGAAATCAAAATTTTTATATGAGAAAAGGGAAGAATTATTGTGAATCGATTCGAAGTTGAAAAAAGAATCAAATATGCATTCATCAAAGCATTCACTCCATAGTCTGATAGTTCTTTTGAAGAACTTATTAATCGGACGAGAATGAAGATAGAGTCCCGTTCTACATGTCAATACTGACAACAATGAAATTTATAGTAAGAGGAAAATCCGTCGACTTTCAAAATCGTGAGGGTTCAAGTCCCTCTATCCCCAAAAGTTTATTTCACTCCCTAACTAGTTATCTTTTTCTCTTTTTTTTTTTTCATTAATGGTTTGAAAGTGATTCTGGTCCTGGAACGGAAATCTTTTTCTCTTATTACAAGTCTTGTGATATATCTCATATACGTACAAATGAATATCTTCGAGCAAGGAGTACTCAGTTGAGTGATTTAAAATCCATACCATTACTACTAAAACTGAAACTTATAGACAAAGCCCCTCTTTTTGAAGACCCAAGAAATTCCGGCACGTAGATAAGACTTTGTGATACTTTTCATCCTTTTTTTAATTGACATAAACCCAAGTTATCTAGTAAAATTAGGAGATGATGCACCAGAAAGGGGAATGGTCGGGATAGCTCAGCTGGTAGAGCAGAGGACTGAAAATCCTCGTGTCACCAGTTCAAATCTGGTTCCTGGCACATGATTAAATTTTTTATGAGTATCTATGTCTATAAATATAAATTAACTGATAAATTAACCGATAGGGATCGATATACATATCCATTAATAGCATATACATATCCATTAATAGCCGAGATCGTGACACATACGTAAGTGATTTATCAATTTATAAATTGATTATTTTTTACTTTTTTTATTGTTCCTATTGTATTTCCTCTCATGTAAAAGTAATATTAATATTTCTTCCAAAAGGTTAAATTACTTCGTTGAAACACCAAAAACTAATAAAAAGTCGAGTCCCCCAGGAGTCAAAGTAAGTAAGTGATTGATTTCTGCGCGGTACAAAGTTCATGATGCAGAACTTTTTAGTTCGTTCTATCGGCTCTTAGCCCATCAAAAAACTTATTTAGAATCTCAATGAATTCTTAATTTGTCGTTTCTTTTTTTATCCACCCGCAGTACGAGCATCGATTACTCTGTTTGATTTAGAGCAGAACATACAAACAGTCTTTAGATATCTGAGGTTGTAGAAGTGAAGATTAGTTTCTTATTATTCAATAAGCATCTTGTATTTCATAAAAATCGGGGACAATATAATCCTTACGTAAGGGCCATCCTACCCAACTTTCGGGCATTAAAATACGTTTCAGGCGTGGATGATTATCATAATGGATTCCCAACATATCATAAGATTCCCGTTCTTGAAAATCCGCGCTTTTCCAAACCCAGAAAACGGACGGAATTCTAGGATTGCTCCTTGGAGCAAATACTTTTACGCATACCTCCTCCGGTTGATCCACACCATACTCTATTCTCGTAAGATGATACACACTGGCTAACAGCCCGCCCGGTGCTACGTCATAGGCACACTGAGAACGTAGATAATTATAACCATATACATAGAAAATGACAGCAATGGAATGCCAATCTTCGGGCTTTATTTGGAAAGTCTCTATTCCTTGGTAATCGAAGCCCAAAGATCTATAAACTAGCCCTTGTTTGACTAGCCAAGCAGACAAACGACCCTGCATCTTGTTTCTATCTCCTGCATTTTTTTCTTTGTATAAATATGTATTTGTATAAGTATTTTACATTTACTTTTCGATACGAAAAATTTTCTGAAAATCGACCCGCCGCTTACAAAAAAGAATGAATCCTCTTTAATTTAATTCACTAATTCGTGGGAAGATATTGAACTTTTGTATTTGAAAAATGTTTCAGGAGGGATCTCTGAAGTCGATGGAGATTTATATAGTAATTCTTGATCATAATTTCCGGTATGAATACTACGTCCAACACGAAACTTGTGATTGATAGTAAAACATCGATTCTTCGGTTGAGCTTTAATTCTATCTTCATAGATTTCCCGAGATATTTTCTTACGAAGCTTTGTTATAGCATCTATAACTGCTTCGGGTTTAGGTGGACAGCCTGGCAAATAGACATCCACGGGAATCAATTTATCGACCCCTCGAACAGTACTATAAGAATCGGTACTGAACATCCCCCCTGTAATTGTACATGCTCCCATAGCAATAACATATTTTGGTTCCGGCATTTGCTCATATAATCTCACTAAAGAAGGCGCCATTTTCATTGTTACTGTGCCGGCTGTTAACACTAGGTCCGCTTGTCTAGGGCTCGATCTTGGTACCAGTCCATAACGATCAAAATCGAATCGCGAGCCTATTAATGAAGCGAATTCAATGAAGCAACAACTGGTACCATAGAGAAGTGGCCATAAACTAGAGAGTCTTGACCAATTTGAAAGATCATTTGATGTAGTTGAAATAACCGAATTTTGGGTTATTCGATCAAGTAGGGGAAACTCAATGGAATTCATAACCTTTTCAATCTTTTTTTTTTTTTTATTGTCGGAATATTCAGGGATTAAGACCATTCCAATGCTCCTTTTCGCCATGCATAAACTAAACCAACAATTAGGATAAGCACGAAAATGAAAGCTTCTATAAATACGGATACACCCAATACATCGAAACTCATTGCCCATGGATAAAGAAAAACCGTCTCAACATCAAAAACAACAAAGACTAGAGCAAACATATAATAACGGATTCGAAATTGTAACCAAGCATCCCCCATCGGTTCTATACCCGATTCATAAGTAGAAAGTTTTTCGGGTCCTTTGCTAATCGGAGCTACAATTCCGGAAAATAAAAATGCTAAAATAGGAATAAGGCTTGATATTATTAAAAAAGCCCAGAAAATATCATATTCATAAAGTAGAAACATAGACGAACTCCTTATGAATGTGGAAAATATGCCGAATTAATTGATTCGAATTGGAATTGTCAAGTTATCCATAACTTCTTAGTCAAAACAACAATTCATTTGGAGCAAACCACCTAACCGAATTTCGTTTGTTTACTGCTTGATATCTTTCGTTTCAAGAGTGATTGATCTGGAATCTTATTTCTGTTTTGTTTTCCATTCCACTTAACCTTAACTTATTCAAATTAGATAGAAATAGAAATTCTTTTTATCTTATACATATACAAATAAAACTTTCTCCCTTTCATCTTGGTTTTCGCTAAATTAAAAAAGAAAAGGAATTCAAAATAGAATTCTCATTTTTTTGAATTTCTTTTTCATTTTTATTATTTCATTTCTATTTTCGTGTTTCATGCGAAAGAGAATTTTTAGGAATTTCTATTTCAGAAAGAATTAGAATCGTGTTGGTATATTTTATTGGATTTGTGAATTTGAATTCAGGCGGAGTAGTTTCTATTGATTGTATAAGGAAAGACTACTTGTTTCGCGCTTTGTTAGGTAAGGTATAAGAAGGTAAGGTATAAGAAAAAAATCTCTTTGACAATGTTTCCCATGCAATTTACCAAAAGATCTTTTTTAAACCCCAGCCTGTCTACAAATATATAATATAAAACATAGAGTAAGCAGGGCATTCCTAGATCTACTTATTAGTGAGTTTATGGGAATTTTTATATTCTTTTAAAATGAAAATAAATGAAATTCAAAATTAGAACATGAATTTATTAATATTCATTCAATTCAATAATATATATATAAATATCTAGGGCTATACGGACTCGAACCGTAGACTTTCTCGGTAAAACAGATCAAACTGATTATTCTCAAAATGATTTGAACTGTTTCAAAGACCCAACATGCATTTTTTTTGCATTGGGCTCTTTCATTAACTGATATAAATATAAGTTAGTCCACCATATTTTTCTTGATAGAAAGAAGATGGTTCCTTGTGCTCTGATTCATTATTTACTTGAACTTTGATTCAGAAGCACTACCAAAGTGTTTCAAAGAAGAGTTATCTTGACGTAGGTCTGCCTTTGGCCTAGATCAATAAAAAAATTAAATGGAGTCTCTATCGTTCTGCTTAAAGAATAAAATATGAAACTTCATACACCTTAAAGTTCATAGGACGAAAAGAGATTTTTTGAGGCCCTTATACTCATTATGCCTAGCATTGAATAGCCTGGGTATTCACCCTATCAATATCTCAAATCAATAGTGGGTTCTGTTCTATTTTATTTGGTGACTAAATGGACACCGGAATCGAACTAGAACTAAGTGTCAGGCTATTGTTCTCTTGTTTTGTTTCCTCAAAGTCCTCGAGTAAGACATCGATTTATCAAAAAGATCAATTCTTTTGATTGCATGATAGACTCCCCTGAAAAACATTGGCGCGCGTGTAAACGAGGTGCTCTACCTAACTGAGCTATAGCCCTTGTGCTTGTGCTACATATTTTAGCATGTAGATAATTTATTGTCAAGATGAATATTCCACGACCTAACATCATAGCTCTTTGATCCCTTTGATTAATATTGCTTATAAGCAATATTGGATTTATAATCCATCTGTGTGATGGGATGGTTCTATTGGGTGCTCTTTGGAATGATAAATGACCTACTTAACTCAGCGGTTAGAGTATCGCTTTCATACGGCGGGAGTCATTGGTTCAAATCCAATAGTAGGTAAAACTTATTAGATATTAGATACCAGAGTCAACGGTATCTAATAAGTTTTTCTACTCACTTTCTAATTATTAAGACTATAAAATGAATAATCTTAATTTGAAATTTGTCTATTTCTTTTTTTTTTTCGTTACATCAGAATCCTATTTTTATTTGTATTTTGTTGATTGAATAAAATACAAATAGGATATGTATGATATCTTCTCTATATGGATTCTTATATGGATTCTATAGATAAAAGGTGTAAAAAAAAAACTGATTTTGATTATTCGGACGCACCAACCAACTAGTTACGAAAGCATATTGATCGATTCTACTCGTGTCCTAGCTCGTCTGAGAGCTAGGTTTGCTTCAATTATTTGTCTCTTTCCTTCAGCTTTCCTCAAATTAGCTTCCGCTATTTCAAGAGTTTGCTGAGCTTCTTGTGGATCAATGTCACTACCCCTCTCAGCATCATTTACTAAAACAGTGATCTCATTATTGCCGATTCGAGCAAAACCACCCATCAGAGCCATTGTTAACCATTGGTCGTTAAGGCGTATTCTCAAAATCCCTATATCTACAGCTGCGGCAATGGGAGCGTGGTTGGGTAATATGCCGATTTGGCCACTATTAGTAGATAAAATGATTTCTTTTACTTCTGAATTCCAAACAATTCGATTAGGAGTCAGTACACAAAGATTTAAGGTCATTTCTTCAATTTGCTCTCCATTTCTAAATTCATAGCTTTCGCGGTAGCTTCATCGATGTTACCTACCAAATAAAAGGCCTGTTCAGGAAGACCATCGAATTCTCCGGAAAGGATCAATTGAAAACCTCTAATTGTTTCTACCAGACCAACATATTTTCCTGGAGAACCTGTAAATACTTCTGCTACGAAAAAGGGTTGTGATAAGAAACGCTCAATTTTTCGCGCTCTTGCTACGGTTAAACGATCTTCTTCGGATAATTCGTCCAACCCAAGGATAGCTATAATATCCTGAAGTTCTTTGTAACGTTGTAAGGTTTGCTTCACTCTTTGCGCAGTTTCATAATGTTCCTCGCCAACGATCCGAGGTTGGAGCATAGTTGACGTTGAATCTAACGGATCCACTGCTGGATAGATCCCTTTGGCGGCTAATCCTCTTGATAGTACGGTAGTAGCGTCTAAATGTGCAAATGTCGTAGCAGGAGCAGGATCGGTCAAATCGTCTGCAGGTACATAAACCGCTTGAATCGAAGTTATGGACCCTTCTTTTGTAGAAGTAATTCTTTCCTGTAAAGAGCCCATTTCGGTACTAAGAGTCGGTTGATAGCCTACAGCGGAAGGCATTCGACCCAATAAGGCGGATACTTCAGATCCCGCTTGGACGAAACGGAAGATATTGTCGATAAATAGAAGTACGTCTTGTTCATTAACATCTCGGAAATACTCTGCCATAGTTAGGGCAGTCAACCCAACTCTCATACGCGCCCCCGGCGGTTCATTCATTTGACCGTAGACTAGAGCCACTTTGGATTCGGCAATATTTTGTTCGTTGATAACTCCTGATTCTTTCATTTCCATGTAAAGATCATTTCCTTCACGAGTACGTTCACCTACTCCGCCAAATACGGATACGCCCCCATGAGCTTTTGCAATGTTGTTGATCAATTCCATAATGAGTACTGTTTTACCCACTCCAGCCCCCCCAAATAGCCCTATTTTTCCCCCACGGCGATAAGGGGCTAAAAGATCTACCACTTTAATTCCTGTTTCAAAAATAGATAATTTAGTATCTAACTGTGTAAAGGCGGGCGCAGATCTATGAATAGGAGATGTTGTGCGAGTATCTACGGGACCTAAATTATCAACAGGCTCCCCAAGCACATTAAAAATTCGTCCGAGAGTCGCTCCACCGACTGGAACGCTTAAAGGAGCTCCTGTGTCACTAACTTCCATTCCTCGCGTTAGACCGTCTGTAGCACTCATAGCTACAGCCCTAACCCGATTATTTCCTAATAATTGTTGTACCTCACAAGTCACATTAATTGGTTGGCCAGCAGTATCTCGACCCTTAACTACCAGAGCGTTGTAAATATTCGGCATCTTGCCCGGAGGAAAAGCCACATCGAGTACCGGACCAATAATTTGAGCGATACGCCCCAGGTTCTTTTTTTCAAGTGTGGAAACCCCAGAACCAGAAGTAGTAGGATTGATTCTCATAATAATAGTAAAGTCAAATATGTCGAAATTTTTTCTTTTTTTGCGAAAATGAAAATTATCGAATCCAAAAGAAATGTCCGATAGCATGGTGATCGGTTAATTAAATAAGAAATAGGAGTTAGCACTCGATTTTGTTGGTACCATCCAAACGAATTACTTATTTCCATTTTTTTCTATTCTATTTCAATCCGTCGATTTTCAAGTTCAATCAACCTACAACCAATTTTCAAAATATTTCAAAATATCAAATGGAT
>JAWWMW010000937.1:17500-46317 GCA_035048345.1 Echeveria elegans
TTTAAATTGTAGAAACTTATATACTTAAATTTAATAAGTTTCTATACAAAGCTACAAAGTCAATTTTCCTAATTAAAACTAAAAATAATATGATTATGCTAAAAAGCAAAAAAAAATACCAGTTTCATGTTATGTTGTTGTTGTCTAAGAAGGAGTTAAAATACGGTTGCGGTAAATCAAACGAAAGTCTTGGTCCTATCGAAAATACCAGTAGAGGCGAAGATGCGATAAGGAACATTAAGAATTTCTTACCTGATTTACTTAGCACGATGACTAGGCTTCTTCGTTTTTTACGTTTCTTACTTATAAAACTTAGAAAAGGGGTTTTGAGTTTTTTCCTTCTTTTTTTAATTAGGAATCTGGTTTTTTGTCTTTTTTTCCTTAGTCATCTTTATTCTTGGCTTAGTTTTTTAATTAGGAATCTGAAATTTTTACGTTTAGATACTCTTTACTTACTTCAATTCTTACTTATAAATCTTCTTTCCTTATTTTTGAATATACTTTATTTAATTGAGAAATATCTTGTGAGTCAAAAAGATGAGAATCAAGATTTTTTTTCCTTTAGAAATCATCTTTTCGTCGTTCATTTCTTACTTAAAAATAGTATTTTCTTATTTTTGGAGCTTCTTTTTTTTCTTGAGGATTATCTTGAAAGTTTGAGTCAAGAAGATGAAGAAGGTTTGCTTGATAAACTTTCATACTGTCTGGTAAGTCTATCAAATTTGATTGATGAACTTACCAGTTATCGTGAGAGTTTGAGTAAAAAAGATTAAGAATCAAGAAGAGAATCAAGATGAGAATCAAGATAAAGAATCAAGATTGAGAATCAAGATGAGAATCAAGATAAGAATAGTTACGATTATATGATCGATAGATATTCACGTTTTCTATTTAATAACCCTATTTTGATGAGGGAACTGGCAAAGATTATATCTATTTGGGAAGCTAAGAATCAAGATGAGAATAAAGACGATAAATTGGATAATGATCCTGAGCGTAAAATGAAGACGCTGTTGATAGCTGCGCTTTTTGAGTTGAATTATCTGCAGTCTCCAGATTCCGATCACAAGTCTAAAAATGGGAATGGGCCTATTTCTCCATCTTCTTTAGATGGGAATGGGTCTAATCCTTTGGACCGCAGCAAGGATCCCGATTTTAGGGAGCCCGGTAATGGTTATCCCACTGAGTTCATGAGGGATAGCGATAGCTTGAGGGATAATAAGAAGAACCCTTCAAATCAAGAGAATCAAGAGAATCAAGAGAATCCAGGTAATCCTCATAATCAAGAGAATCAAGATTCTCTTTATGATTCTGATAATCTTGAAGAAGAAAGTGATGAGAATCTTGATGGAACTCACAAATATAGGCATTTATGGGTTCAATGCGAAGATTGTTATGCATTAAATTATAAGCCACTTTTTAAGTCAAAAATGTATATTTGTGACGAATGTGACTCTCATTTGAAAATTAGTAGTTCAGATAGAATCGAGTTTCTTATTGATGAGGGTACCTGGAATCCTATGGATGAAGACATATTTTCTGAAGACGTATTTTCTATGGATCCCATTGAATTTCATTCGGAGGAGGAACCTTATAAAGATCGTATTGATTCTTATAAAAGAGAGACAGGGTTAACTGAGGCTGTTCAAACAGGTATAGGTCAACTAAAGGGTATTCCTGTAGCAATGGGGGTTATGGAGTTTAAGTTTATGGGAGGTAGTATGGGATCTGTAGTAGGGGAAAAAATCACCCGGTTGATTGAGTATGCTACCGAGAAATTCCTACCCCTTATTATAGTATGTGCTTCCGGAGGGGCACGCATGCAAGAGGGAAGCTTGAGCCTAGGGCAAATGGGTAAAATCTCGGCTGCTTTAAATAATTATCAATATCAATATTTAAAAAATTATCAATCTTTTTTTAAAAAGTTATTCTATGTCTCAATTCTTACATCTCCTACTACTGGTGGGGTGACAGCCAGTTTTGGTACGTTGGGGGATATCATTATTGCCGAACCCAATGCCTACATCGCATTTGCGGGTAAAAGAGTAATTGAACAAACATTGAATACGACAATACCTGAGGGTTCACAAGAAACCGAACATTTATTCGATAAGGGTTTATTCGATCCAATCGTACCACGTAAGCTTTTAAAAAATGTTCTAAGCGAGTTATTTCAGCTGCACGCTTTTTTTCAAAATTAAGCCGAGTAGTCAAAATCAAGCCGAGTAGTAAGGTCAATTAGTAACGTGAACAAAGTATTTGGTTTTTTTTTATCGGAATCAAAGTAAAAACCATAAGAATGGGAATTTTTGGTTGGCGACACCCTAATTGTATAATAGATTGTAGAATAGAAAGAATAAAAAAATGTGAATAATTATCTAGATTCATTCTATTTCCAATTACTATTACTAATGGGGAACCCTTTATCAGCAAGATAAAAAAATGACTTCTTCTAAATGGAATTTCCAAAGGAATTGTTAGAATCCTTTGGAAATTCCATTTAAAAGAAACCTTACTCTTTTTTTTATTTAATTTTTTGATATTAGGATATTAGAAACAAAAAAAGAAGAAAAGATGAAGAAAAAGAAAGTAAAGTCGATTATGATATATTATATGTAGAAAGCTTCTTTTTTTTTTAGTTCGACATTCCTTGCACTTATTATATGCTATACTCACTTCTATAGAATTCGAATTAATTAATGAATATAATAACAAAGTAATAAAAAAATATAACAAACAGGTACAATATAGTAAATTGAGGTACCCATTCTATGACAACGATAAACTTTCCCTCTCTTTTTGTGCCTTTAGTAGGCCTAATCTTTCCAGCAATTGCAATGGCTTCTTTATTTCTTTATGTTCAAAAAAACAAGATTGTTTAGGTCTTGTAGGACACATTTTTCAAGACTTAGACTTGAATCATAACACAAATATCTATTTAGCAGAATGATATACCGCGTGGATTTCTTCCGAACATAAATGAAAGAGCCCTTACGCATGTGGAAACATAGGGATAGATCCTTTTATCTTCGATCTAACTAATTGAAAGTAAAGATTCACATCAGAATAGTACTAGTTGATGAGAGTTACGTCGGAAACAAAAAGAGTAAGGAAAGTCAAATTAAATGCAACTAGATCTAGTATGAATTGGCGATCAGAACGTATATGGATAGAACTTATAACGGGATCTCGAAAAATTAGTAATTTTTGCTGGGCATTTATCCTTTTTTTAGGTTCATTAGGATTCTTGTTGGTTGGAATTTCCAGCTATCTTGGTAGGAATTTGATATCTTTATTTCCCCCCCAGCAAATTCTTTTTTTTCCGCAAGGAATCGTGATGTCTTTTTATGGGATTGCAGGCCTCTTTATTAGCTCCTATTTGTGGTGTACAATTTCGTGGAATGTAGGTAGTGGTTATGATCGATTCGATAGAAAAGAAGGAATAGTATGTATTTTTCGTTGGGGATTTCCTGGAAAAAATCGTCGCATATTCCTCCGATTTCTTATAAAAGATATTCAGTCTATTAGAATAGAACTTAAAGAGGGTATTTATACTCGTCGTGTCCTTTACCTAGAAATCAGAGGTCAGGGGGCCATTCCCTTGACTCGTACTGATGATAATTTGACTCCACGAGAAATTGAACAAAAAGCTGCGGAATTGGCCTATTTCTTGCGTATACCAATTGAAGTATTTTGAAATGAACTCTTTCTTATCTTAGCTCGGAGTAAAATAAAAACTCTACAATCTTATTTTTCTATGGCCTACCTACCTTAAAGGAAATTCCATCAGAACGCTCATTCGGGTCAAAGCAGACGTATACAGAACGACCAAAAAGAGAAACTGTTTTTGTCTACAAATTTGTCTACGAAAATAGGTCTTTTATTCGTATGGAATAGGTCTTTTATTCGTATGGAAATTGACTCAATTCAGTCAAAAAAAGTAAAAAATCGAAATAAAGAATTTTCTTTTTAATGATCAAACAATAGGATTTCTTATATCTTATAATTCTAACGAGAATTGAATTATCCAAATTCTGTCTTGTTTTGCCACCCCCTTTTGATCATCACATTCAGATACTCAATTCGTTAGTTTGTGCTATGGGTAACTTGTGAAAATTTTTTTTTCGAAATATTTTCTATTTTTGTAGAAAGTGAGTTCTCTTGTCTTGAAATCAAAATAATATTCATTACTGGAAACACGATTTTTTTATTATTTCTTCATTCGAATTGGAAGCGGATTCTTTTTCTATTTCTGTCTTCTTTCGGGATTCAAAGACTAATAAAAAAATAGATTCGATATTTTGTAATAGAACTCACGGTTGATAGAAATATTAGATCGCATAGAGTCGACGAACGCGACAGGTTCGTTAACAGTTTAATGATGAAAAAAAAATGGAAAAAAAGAAAGCATTTATTCCTTTTCTACATCTTGTATCTATAGTATTTTTACCCTGGTGGATCTCTCTATCATTTCAACAAAGCCTGGAATCTTGGATTACTCATTGGTGGAATATTAAACAATCTGAAACTTTTTTGAATGATATTCAAGAAAAGAGTCTTTTACTAAAATTCATCGAATTAGAGGAGCTCTGCCTGTTGGACGAAATGATAAAGGAATACCAGGAAACACATCTACAAAAGCTTCATATAGGAATCCACAATGAAACGATTCAATTGATCAAGACGCACAATGAGGATTGTATCCGTATGATTTTGCGCCTCTCGACAAATATAATCTGTTTACTTATTCTAAGTAGTTATTCGATTCTGGGGAATAAAGAACTTATTCTTCTTAACTCTTGGGTTCAGGAATTCCTATATAACTTAAGCGACACAATAAAAGCTTTTTCTATTCTTTTAGTAACTGATTTATGTATCGGATTTCATTCGCCTCACGGTTGGGAATTAATGATTGGCTCTATCTACAAAGATTTTGAATTTGCTCATAATGATCAAATTATATCTGGTCTTGTTTCCACTTTTCCAGTCATTCTAGATACAATTTTGAAATATTGGATTTTCCGTTATTTAAATCGTGTATCCCCATCGCTTGTAGTGATTTATCATTCAATGAATGACTGAAAAGAAAAAAGAGATACGGATATTCATCCAATTAGAATTCGAAATTCGAATGTTTCTTACTTTGTTTGTACACAATCAAAGCATTTTAAGCAGAATCGTGGATAGGGAACTATACTAGCAACCTACCCAATTTATTGTAGAAATTTTTGGGATCAACGATTGGACCATGCAAACTAGAAATACTTTTTCTTGGATAAAAGAACAGATTACTCGATCCATTTCCGTATCGCTCATGATATATATAATAACCGGGGCATCCATTTCAAATGCATATCCCATTTTTGCACAGCAAGGTTATGAAAATCCACGAGAAGCAACTGGGCGTATTGTATGTGCCAATTGCCATTTAGCTAATAAGCCCGTGGATATTGAGGTTCCACAGGCGGTCCTTCCTGATACTGTATTTGAGGCAGTTGTTCGAATTCCTTATGATATGCAACTAAAACAAGTTCTTGCTAATGGCAAGAAAGGGGGTTTGAATGTAGGGGCTGTTCTTATTTTACCTGAGGGATTTGAATTAGCCCCACCCGATCGTATTTCTCCCGAGACGAAAGAAAAGATAGGCAATCTTTCTTTTCAGAGCTATCGCCCCAATAAAAAAAATATTCTTGTGATAGGCCCTGTTCCCGGGCAAAAATATAGTGAAATCACCTTTCCTATTCTTTCCCCAGACCCTGCTACGAAGAAGGATGTTCACTTCTTAAAATATCCAATATATGTAGGTGGTAACAGGGGAAGGGGTCAGATTTATCCTGACGGAAGCAAGAGTAATAATACGGTTTATAATGCTACAGCAGCAGGTATAGTAAAGAAAATTTTACGAAAAGAAAAGGGCGGATACGAAATAACCATAGCGGATGCCTCAGATGGACGTGAAGTAGTTGATATTATCCCTCCGGGACCAGAACTTCTTGTTTCAGAGGGTGAATCTATCAAACTGGATCAACCATTAACGAGTAATCCTAATATGGGTGGATTTGGTCAGGGAGATGCAGAAATAGTACTTCAAGACCCATTGCGCGTACAAGGTCTTTTGTTCTTCTTTGCATCTGTTATTTTGGCACAAATCTTTTTGGTTCTTAAAAAGAAACAGTTCGAGAAGGTTCAACTGTCCGAAATGAATTTTTAGATTCGTGGATTTATCAACATCAGGCTTGTAATAAGAACAAAATTCTTGTTGACAACTCTTTGACAATTTTGGATGACCAAAAAGAAATAAGAGAAGGTTCTTTTTTTTTATACTCTTTTTCTACTTTTCTACATCTATGAGAAGTTTGGAATTACTTGTACTACTACATTACCAAGAAGATTTTTCACCCTTTTCCGATTGAAATTTGGAATGATGTCACTATCATCATATATCATATGATATATTTCGATGTCGTAGCGGATATGAAATTTCTATTCAGGAATAAAATTCGACGAGATACTGGGGAATATAACGAAAAGAAAAGATAAACGAGGGGAACAAATGATTCTAGGGGGGGATTCTTCGCCTTCCTGGTCTTCGACACACGACAAGGAATTTGACACATACTTGTCGTGTGTCGAAATAGTAATGAGTCTTGATTCCCCTCGTCAAGAATTTAGTCAGAATTTAGATTTTTGCGAGATTTCGTTTTTCCGTTAATAATTTGATTATTATTACATTACTTTTGATTATTATTACATTACTTTTATGCGTATAATTCTAATCGAATGTAGTAAACAAACTGAAAAATGAGAGAGCGAAATTTATGGAACAAATGGAACTTCTCGCATGATATTTGATCTAGAAAAATAGAGATTCTATTGTGTCATTCAGTAAATCAAGCGATTCCTTCTTTCTTTTAGGAAGGATCAATAAGCATTATCAAGGAATAGATGTTCTGAATGACCAAATAAATGCATTTTCCAAAAACATCATTGGTTTGGAGAGGGAGATCTTTTTTGATTTTCATTTATAGGAAAAGGGGAGAATAATCAAATTCAAAATAGAAAGGGACCTCCCCCTTCTTTCTTTGTCTAATTCAAGGGGGAAAGAAGGTCCCGTTCCGTTCTTATACTTTCATATCGATTCTTCGATTCGCCCGATTACTACAGGGATGAGCCCAATCCAGAATATGAACCATAAAAGAAAATACCTATTAAACCGATCACAAGAATACCAGCTACAGTACCTATTATCCAAAGAGGAATCCTTCCAGTAGTATCGGCCATTTACCCTACTTCCCTCCACATTTCATCAAGTGGTCGTGCTAGAGACATAAACAGTCATGGATAATTATGAAATGAGGTCCTTCCGAATGGGATAAGAGAATTCCTACTCTAATTCTAGAATTCTATCTATTTCTTTCGTTCTTTTCTTATTTTTTTAATTCCATTTTTGAATTTTAATTAAAAAAATAATTGGAAAATAAAACAGCAAGTACAAAAATGAGTAATAGCCCCCAGTAAAGACTGGTACGATTCAATTCAACATTTTGTTCGTTCGGGTTTGATTGTGTCGTAGCTCTATAATTCGGATTCGGTTTTGTTTATCGTTGGATGAACTGCATTGCTGATATGGACCCCAAAAAAAAAACGGTAGGTACAGCTAGTCCGTGAACAGCCAACCATCGCACTGTAAAAATTGGATAGGTTCGATCTATGGTCATTGGGCCTCCTAAAAGGATTTACTAAATTCATCAAGTTGTTCCAAAGAATCAAAACGGCCAGTTATTAATGGAATTCCTTGTTGGCTCTCTGTGAAATATTCATTTGGCCGAGGGCTCCCAAACACATCGTAAGCTAAACCCGTGCTGACGAATAACCAACCCGCAATGAATAGGGAAGGTATAGTAATGCTATGAATGACCCAGTATCGAATACTGGTAATAATATCAGCAAAAGAACGTTCTCCTGTGCTTCCAGACATGCTGAGCTCCACATATGTACAGTCAAAGGCAAATCCGTAAAAGATGAGATCAGTAAATCGAAATTTACTTTACGAGAACTCTTTGTAGGATTACCAATATTGTACCTAAGGTGTCTTTAGAGTATACCGAATCAGTATAGCTATCCTTCTTCTGACACAGCAAGGCAATTTGGATTAATATTGAAACGAAGTACGAGATAATTTCTTTCTTCCTTTTTCTTGCTTGTCCGTATAGAAATATAGAAATAGAGCTAAGCACCATTTTAATATTTTATTTGAATTGTAAGGAATTGGTTAATCGTCGAAAGAAAAAAAGGAATTGAAATCAATTAATCAATATTTGGGATGCATCCATTGTTGTATTAGATTCAGGGGTTCTTTATTGACCTAACTACAAAGATGCGACTTTCTATTTATAAATAAAAAATATTAATATGGAATGTAGAACCTATAAAAGATAATAGGAATTACTAGTCTTAGAATCGAGTTGGGTCGAAATAAAGATTTTTTGAAAATGATGGTGTGATAGTCTTTTTCTTTTCATTCTAAATATTATTTAATTGAACTTCTTTTTTGAATTGAAAGTTTTGCTTATTCTCCCTTCGATATTTAAAAATAGAAACTTAGGTAAGTGCTTTATAAACATATGTATAAAAAGAACATATTTCATTTAGCTCCTTCATGCCTACTCTAACTAGTTATTTCGGTTTTTTACTAGCGGCTTTAACTATAACCTCCGCTCTATTTATAGGTCTGAGCAAAATACGACTTATTTGAATTTTAAATTAATTGAATGAACAACTCAAGAAATATTTCTGTGGCATTCCATATATTTTATAGTCCTTTACTGTGGCAATTGAAAATTTTTGGTTATTGAGATTCATGGAAATTCAGATTACTATATTAGGGATAGATATTACCTTTCTTATTTTTTTTTCAACGAATTGAGAATTGAAATGATTGAAGTTTTTCTATTTGGAATTGTCTTAGGTCTAATTCCTATTACCTTGGCTGGATTATTCGTAACTGCATATTTACAATACAGGCGTGGCGATCAGTTAGACCTTTGATTAATTAAGAAATCTTTTTTTTGATTGACCTCCTGTGGATTAGAGAAAAGGGGAGGTCAAATTTAGATTCCTGTTCAGTTATTTCAGTTTAATTCAATTTGACCTAACAAGAATGGAATCACGCCCTGTAGGATTTGAACCTACGACATCGGGTTTTGGAGACCCACGTTCTACCGAACTGAACTAAGAGCGCTTTCTTCTCACAATGGAGGGCCGTAAAGAAAAAATTTTTTGTAACCCAAAACTCCACCTACATCCCGCATACATACACTATGTACGATAAAAAAAAATGAGAGATAATGAGAGATTCTGTTTTTAATCAATTTCAATTAATTCCTCCTTACTTCTCATAGGAAAGGGAATTAGGTAGGGATGACAGGATTTGAACCCGTGACATTTTGTACCCAAAACAAACGCGCTACCAAGCTGCGCTACATCCCTCTCAATTCAATTGGTTTTTCTAGTGTAATTGTAAAGAATCCTTGTCGTGTTTTCCACAAGGTTTTTCCTATATACATAATATATCTTGCCATTTCTTCTTTTTTTTTCTTATCGTATTTTTCATATAAGGTATATATAAAAGTATTGGGATATATATGAAAAACAACCCTGTACGTAAAAAAAAAAGACTTTTCGGGAATGCTTAGTAGGAAGGGGCATGCTACTCTTTTTCTTAAAAAAATCTTATCTACAGGATCGTTGTACATTTTAATTTGACTTAACTTAGGGATTTCGTATACAAACACAAGTAGTCTTTCACTATATATACATTTGGTCGTAGATTAGATATGTATTACTTTGATTTTATATATTACATTAAAGAAATAAAGAAGGAGGATTTGCAATGCGAGATTTAAAAACATATCTTTCTGTGGCACCGGTACTAAGTACTCTATGGTTTGGGTCTTTAGCTGGTTTATTAATAGAAATCAATCGTTTTTTCCCAGATGCGTTGACATTCCCCTTTTTTTCATTCTAGTTATTGAAACGGGAAGGGGGTAACGAGGATTAGAGATAGAATCAACTATCTGTGACTAGTCCCTCCCCAAAGAGAAAAGAGAAAGAAGAAAAAAAGAGAAAAAGAGAAAGAAGAAAAGTGGATTCAACCTCATCAAAACCGGGGTTCAGGTTCGAATGAAAATTTCCTAAAAAGAGGTAGAACAGAAATGAAATTGTGGCGGATCTAGGGTAAGAGTATCATACAAGATACTTAAATGAAATACTGTGATTAGAAATAGAGTTAAAAACCTTTTGATTACGTAGTATTTCTTTAGTTATTTACGATTATTACTCTATTGATTGCAACGAAATCTTTCTAATTGTATTTCGAGTTAGCAACTTCTATTTTTTGCTTTTCCTTTCTTCTTCACTTCGGGGCGAAAAAAATAGAAAAGTTGCTTGAATCAAAAATCTAAAGGAGGTTAGGTTCATGGCTAAGGGTAAGGATGCCCGAGTAAAAGTAATTTTGGAATGTACCGGTTGTGTTCGAAAGAGTGTTAATAAGGAATCAAGGGGTATTTCCAGATATATTACTCAAAAGAATCGACACAATACGTCTAGTCGGTTGGAATTGCGAAAATTCTGTCCCTATTGTTACAAACATACGATTCATGGAGAGATAAAGAAATAGATCGAACGTCTGTCTATCATCCTTTCAAGGAAGGGGACAAAACAATTTTCATTATCTAAATGAAATATATCTATATTTATATAATGAAATAATAAATAAAATAAACAAACTAAATCCTATTCCTTAATTCGAATTTTTTTAAGGTTCAGCTGAAATAGGATTTTTGGCATAAGGAATAAACTAAACAAACTATGAATAAATCCAGGCGACCCTTTATGAAATCTATGAAAATGAAATCTATGAAATCTATGAAAATGAAATCTATGAAATCTATGAAATCCAAGCGATCGTTTCGTAGGCGTTTGCCTCCGATCCAATCGGGGGATCGAATTGATTATAGAAACATAAGTTTAATTTTTCGATTTATTAGTGAACGGGGGAAAATATTATCTAGGCGAGCGACTAGATTAACCTTGAGACAACAACGATTAATTACTTTTGCTATAAAACAAGCTCGTATTTTATCTTTGTTACCTTTTCGTACTAATCAGAAACAATTTGAAAGAATCAAGTCGACTACTAGAACTCCTCGTTTTAGAACCAAGTCTAGAACTCCTCATTTTAGAGGCAAAAAGAAATATAAAAAATAACTCTTTAATTTAATTGATAATTGAATCAAAATTCGAATCTGAACCCAAATACGGATTGCTGTTTTGTTCTAAAAAATCTAGATTTGATTGTCGTAAGATAATTAAAATCGGAAAAAAAAAATATTTTAGATTTTGAATGGGTTTGTTGATTTTTCTTTATTTATCATATTTTATCAGACTAATTTCGACTCTATCTTCCCGGAGAATAAACAAAAAACTCCGGGGAACTTCATTTAAATCCTTTCGGGGGATTCTTTCCAACCTTCTTTTTTTATGATCGCGTTGGAAATCATATAAAGACAATTCCTATTTAATATAGCTATTTGTGCAAGTATTTTACGATTAAGAAGTAACTGTCTCTTATACAGATCGTGTATAAATTTACTATAATTTAAATTAAAGGATACCCTTTTTTCGTGAATTACTGCGTTTATCCGAGTGATCCACAAACGACGAAAATCTATCTTTTGCCTATCTCTATCCCGATGAGCCGAAACCAAAGCTCTTATTTTATGTTGAGCAATAGCTCGAGTAAGTCTGGAATGAGCCCCTCGAAAGTTTGATCCAAATAAATGCATTTTTTTTCTACGTCTCTGAGCTATATATCCTCGTTTAACTCTAGTCATTGAATAAATGCAACTTTGATGAATAACTAGAATAACTAATAGATTTTCTTTCTTTAAGTTATTCTTTTCTCCCTTCTATTAATAACAAAACGTATTTTTCCAATGTATAAAAAAAAAATTCCAATGGCTTTTGCTACTATAACCTTCCCGAACCACGATTTTTTTCTTTAGTTGTAGACATTTCGCCTTGAAACAAGAAAAAAAAAGAAATTGTATTAATGTATCAAAAAAATGTCAATTCAATTTGAATATAGATGAATAAAGAAATAGTGGGTTCCTTCGTTTCTATAATTACTTCTTAAACGGTGAGGTCCTCTCTATACACCGGAGCCCTTTCCTTCATTTACTGAATGTTACTGAATAACTTGTACAGTTCAAACTTGTTAGCTCTACCGATGAATTATCCAGTAATAGGTCTTTCACAATGAGATCCACCTATACAGTAACGGTATTTAATTTCGAAGGTTAGCTGGATAGCTGACCCTGTTAGTCCGTTCTTTCAAGAATGGGGAGCATAATTTATTTGATTTCCTCTAAAAATAAGATTCCCCGCTTAATGGATAACGTTTGCTACCAATGGGAAATTTTTCTCATCTTAAATCGGAGTTACACCAATAGAAACCATAAATTTCATACACAATAGATGAATAGATATTTTTCGTTTTATATAGTTACTGGAGTTATTCCATTTTATCCTATTCACTGGTAATGATTATTGATACTGGAAAAATCTTTCATTTGCTTTTGTTCCAGCTCATAATCTGAACGAGTCACACATACACCCTAGTACATGTTCCTCGGCGCTGAGGACATCCCCGAAGAGCGGGGGATTTGGTGACATTTCTGATTGGCTGTCTTGTGTTTCTAATAAGTTGTTTAATAGTTGGCATGCTGAATAATATACATAATGGGCTGGTTTAGATCAATCCTAACCGAAGGATTAGGGATTGTTTCTAATTCGAGTGAATAGGAGTTAATTGAATATTAAAGTAATGGTAAACCCAGTTAAAGTAACAAGATAAAATATCAAATGTTTCACTAGTCGTATTTGAACTTGGTCTTGGGGTTAAAGGGCCAGTCCCGGTCCCAGTCCCAGACCTTGTCCTTGTCCTTGTCCTTGTTCTTGTCCTCGTCGTCCTTCGCCAATAACCCTATACTGAAAAAATCAGGGTTTATATTATCAACAATTCCATGATCTTGGGCTTCTTTTGCTGACATAAATTCATCTCTGTCCAGAGCCTTCTCTATACGCTTAAAGGGTTGGCCTGTTCTTTTTGCATAAGTCAGTGTGACGTTTTCACGCAAATTTATTAGTTCGTTTATTTCTAGGGCATAGTCTCCTGTTCTTGTCTTAAAAAACGAACTAAAAGGTTGATGAAGCATTACCCTGATGATATACCCTAAAAGGGGTTCTTCTATCTCGTGCATGAGGAGGCGAAGAGAAAAATATACACTTAGAAAACTATAGATTTTGAACAACCGTAGATGCATCTTTTGCGCATTGCATACGGCTTTCTAAAGGAATTTACTTTTTATTTCAACAACCGTACATGCATCTTTTGCGCATTGCATACGGCTTTCTAATGGAATTTACTTTTTTCTGTCGAAGAAAGAGAAAAATTGGATCGATCAGATCCAGATTCGTAAATGATCCAATTACCACCCTTCTTTTCAGATCAGATGAGTTCAAAAATACTATGATGGCTCCATTGCTTTCTATTTTTATTTTGTCTGTAATTCAGCAATCCCAAAGTTTCTTTTTGATCCGAAAAATAAGAAATTCTTTTTTTTTTTACTCTTTCAAACATAAATATTCTTAAGAGTCCTTTGGTATGAAGAAAAGTTTGTGACGCTGAAAAGGACTGTTAACAAAAAAAATAGGGAATATTCTTTATCGCATACTACTCTTTCGATACATAATCTAATGTTTTGTAAATACCATAGAGATAAATTTTTCTCAATATCGAATTCAAAGTGCCATGCTATTATTACTTAATATTAATATTTAATATGGTTTTAATATGGTGAAGGCATAGTCTTCTTTTTTTTCTCAAAAAAATCATTGACGCTGAGCGTTAGGGCATGCTAGACGTTTGGTATATTCTCCTCCCATCAGGATAAAAGATGCCATTGAAGCAGCTAACCCGAGGCATATTGTATATACCTCTGGTGACACCGTTTGCACCGTATCATAAACAGCCACGCCGTATAGTAATGATCCGCCGGGACTATTTATAAGCAAAAATATATCCTTGTTAGGCTTCTCGAGACCGAGAAATACCAGAAGACCTATAACTTGATTCCCGAGCTCTTCCTCGAGCTCGTCAAATAAAAAAATGATTCTTTTTCGAGAAAGTCGGTTGATTTGGGTAAAGCGTATCCCTTAGGAACCGTACATGCACCTTTTGACGCATACGGTTCAAAAAAATTGTGAGAAAATCAATGTGTAGATTCTATTCCTTTTTCATAGATATTTTTTGCAACTTATAATGAAGGTTTTTTCTATTCTTTTTCTTTTTCAAGAAATTTTCCTTTTTCTACTTTTTTTCATTTTTTTTTTTTTGAAAATAAAACATAGAATTTACTAAACTTATTTCTACTTTTTTTTCAAATAGAAAATAAAACATAGAATTTACTAAACTTATGAAATTCACTTTTCATTGATGTATTGTTTCATCAAGATCCAATCCAAATCACGATGTCATTTTCTTGTTCTTGAACGGGTCTTTTTAATTCTTTTAGGTTTATGCTCTACTCCGGGTAAAGATTGGACCGATTTCCATTTGCACATATAGGACAAATGCTTCCAATACCACTTGTGTGTTTTTTTTTTATTAAGAATTCCCTTTGTTATTCATTTCATACTTTGTTCTTTCGCCAAATTCAAAATTTGACATATTAATTACCCTATTCGAGTGATTAAGATTGAGATCACTCTTATTCTAGTTAGAGTTTCAAATCAATCAGTTAAGTTAAAATCAAAAAGAAAAATAGATAATACAGGTAATAATCCTCAATGTAATTGGGATTGGGGTTTTTAGAAACGGAACCTGGATACTTGTCCAACCGAGCCAACCATAAATTATTCGAATCGAAAATATTAAAAAAATTAATCTGAATCCTCCTAAAACTAAAAAGTGGATCTAACTAAAACTAAAAAGTGGATCTAACTAAAACTAAAAAGTGGATCTAATTACATTTCACGCTCCAAATTTTTTATATTTTCTAATTCAATCAATTTTTCTTGGGCGAAAGGAAGGGTATCTCAATCGGGAGAGAGAACGGGGAAATTCCATATTACCCAATATATCTGACAAGTCGCACTATAAGTCAACCCAAGATCCCTCTTCGTCGCCAGGAACGAGAAAGGCGGTTTTCGGAACACCAACAGGCATTAAATGAAAGAAAAAGAGATTGAAATACTCGATTTAACTTTGGTGTGGAAACGTAATAATCGGGTTATTGTCTTCATAATATCAACCTTTATCGTATATCATCTTTTCTGCTTAGAAAGGTTGAGTGAAAAAAAAATCGAATAAATAAAAATTTTGACGAATATAGCCTTACAATAATGAACAAGGATGAAAGCATTCACCGAGCGAAGATGATATTAACTCCCCGTTGCGTATTGCTACTTATCAGGTATAGAATAGATTAGTTTCTCTTTGTTCCTGCAAACGTAATTGTTCCCTTATTACCAACATAATGGAACAAAAATTAACCCCTGTTCCGAGAGAATCCATTGAACAAAAGGAGTCCATTGCATAGTCATAGTCTTTTCCAATGCAATAAAGTTACATAGTGTCATTTATCTTTGAAGGGGTATTTCCATGGGTTTGCCTTGGTATCGTGTTCATACCGTTGTATTGAATGATCCCGGCCGGTTGATTTCTGTCCATATAATGCATACAGCTCTGGTTGCAGGTTGGGCAGGTTCTATGGCTCTATATGAATTAGCAGTTTTTGATCCCTCTGACCCCGTTCTTGATCCAATGTGGAGACAGGGTATGTTCGTTATACCTTTCATGACTCGTTTAGGAATAACCAATTCATGGGGCGGTTGGAGTATTACAGGGGGGGCTATAACGGATCCAGGTATTTGGAGTTATGAAGGTGTGGCCGGAGCACATATTGTGTTTTCTGGCTTGTGCTTTTTGGCAGCTATTTGGCATTGGGTGTATTGGGATCTAGAAATATTTTCTGATGAACGTACAGGAAAACCTTCTTTGGATTTGCCTAAGATTTTTGGAATTCATTTATTTCTTTCCGGGGTGGCTTGTTTTGGCTTTGGCGCATTTCATGTAACAGGCTTGTATGGTCCCGGAATATGGGTATCCGATCCTTATGGACTAACTGGAAAGGTACAACCTGTAAGTCCAGCGTGGGGTGTGGAAGGTTTTGATCCTTTTGTTCCGGGAGGAATAGCCTCTCACCATATTGCAGCAGGAACACTGGGCATATTAGCAGGCCTATTCCATCTTAGTGTCCGTCCGCCTCAGCGTCTATACAAAGGATTACGTATGGGTAATATTGAAACCGTTCTTTCGAGTAGTATCGCTGCTGTCTTTTTTGCAGCTTTTGTTGTTGCCGGAACTATGTGGTATGGTTCAGCAACTACCCCGATCGAATTATTTGGCCCCACTCGTTATCAGTGGGATCAGGGATATTTTCAGCAAGAAATATATCGAAGAGTAAGTGCTGGGCTAGCCGAAAATCAAAGTTTATCGGAAGTTTGGTCGAAAATTCCTGATAAATTGGCTTTTTATGATTACATCGGGAATAATCCGGCAAAAGGAGGATTATTTAGAGCGGGCTCAATGGACAACGGCGATGGAATAGCTGTTGGATGGTTAGGACACCCTATTTTTAAAGATAAAGAAGGACGTGAACTTTTTGTACGACGTATGCCTACTTTTTTTGAAACATTTCCTGTCGTTTTGATAGACGGGGACGGAATTGTTAGAGCTGACGTTCCTTTTAGAAGAGCGGAATCTAAGTATAGTGTTGAACAAGTAGGTGTAACTGTTGAGTTTTATGGTGGAGAACTCAATGGGGTCAGTTATAGCGATCCTGCTGCTGTGAAAAAATATGCTAGACGTGCTCAATTAGGTGAAATTTTCGAATTAGATCGTGCTACTTTGAAATCTGATGGTGTTTTTCGTAGTAGTCCAAGGGGTTGGTTTACTTTTGGGCATGCGTCCTTTGCCCTACTTTTCTTCTTCGGACACATTTGGCATGGGGCTAGAACCTTGTTCAGAGATGTTTTTGCTGGTATTGACCCGGATTTGGATGCTCAAGTAGAATTTGGGGCATTCCAAAAACTTGGAGATCCAACTACAAGAAGACAAGGAGTCTAATACACCGTTGCTTTGTTATATTTAGCCTCCATTTTTTTTATTTGACATGGAATACTAGGGAAATCGTGATTTGAATCACCGCCCTTTTTTGACTCTTTCTTTTTTTTTTTTCTCATTATCGGGATTTTTATTCTTATTGGGAAAAGAACCCCAAGTAAACAGGTATGGAAGCTATAATTGTAAACCACAGTCGAATCTATGGAAGCATTGGTTTATACATTTCTATTAGTCTCAACTCTAGGGATCATTTTTTTCGCTATCTTTTTTCGGGAACCTCCTAAAGTTCCAACTAAAAAGACGAAATGATTTTTCATTATCTCAATTGAAGTAATGAGCCTTCCGGTATTGGAAGGCTCATTACTTCAACTAGTCCCCGTGTTCTTCGAAAGGATCTCTTAGTTGTTGAGAGGGCTGCCCAAAAGCGGTATATAAAGCGTACCCTGTAAAACTTACAAGTAAACCAGATATAAAGATGGCGACTAGGGTTGCTGTTTCCATTATTATAGAATTCAATTTCAAGACCACAATGGATCTATGAAAAAAATCGTTTATTTACAACGGAATGGTATACAAAGTCAACAGATCTCAATGAATACAATCGGATTTATGGCTACACAAACCGTTGAGGGTAGTTCTAGATCTCGTCCAAAACCAACTACCGTAGGGGCTTTATTGAAACCATTGAATTCGGAATATGGTAAAGTAGCTCCTGGATGGGGAACTACTCCTTTGATGGGAGTTGCAATGGCTTTATTTGCAATATTCCTATCTATTATTTTGGAAATTTATAATTCTTCTGTTTTACTGGATGGAATTTCAATGAATTAAATCCACAAGAAAATGAAATCCAAAAGAACCAAGAAGTTCTAGCCTTTCAATAAAAAATGAATTTTTCGGACTCCTATTTGTAACCTCTCCCCTTTTGGTAGTTCGATCGCGGAATTTCTTTCTTTTTTTCCGAAATATGAGTGTGTGACTTGTTATAATCGGTCCTATTGATAATACAGAGAATAAGTCTGTCATCTTATCCTGATAGAGATGGTTCTACCTCGTCGGATATTCATTCTGGTATCTGGAACACAGAAAATAGAAACAAGAAATATTTGAACTATGATTCATATTTAATATTCAGACCTCTCGATCGGATTCAAAAAAAAATTATCTTTGAAAAAGATTTTTCTTCTTTCAAATTTAAAACTCCTGTTTATGCCTATTTTGTTTAACCAACAGAGGCATTTTTTTCTCATTTCCTATTGATTGAATAAGTGATGATCCAATGGTTCTTACTCAAGGAATCTTTCGACTTAGCTTTGGGGTTTTATTGAATCATCGTGGTTCTAGTATGAATCTGGGGTTTTAATCGATTCATAGGGTCTTAACAAGAGAAATTCCTATCAATGATAAAAAACAATTGTAAAAGCCGCATTACACACACAAAAAAAATAGGAAAAGAGAATATTCAAGAGGCCTGTAGTAACAATCAACAGAAAGACGAATGAGCCGACTTGATATTTTGGCATTATCACCACAAAGAATAACTTTCGGATTTTTATTCCTTCGTATCTTCCGAAAAGAGAAAATCGGGGATTAAGAAGTCTATTCTATTATATATCCCTTTCAATCAAATCAGTATTTTGGTGTGTTTGCTTGAGCTGTACGAGATGAAATTCTCACATACGGTTCTTAGAGGGGGAATTTCCGCAAGTTACCTATCTCAATAAAGTCTATGATTGGTTCGAAGAACGTCTCGAGATTCAGGCGATTGCAGATGATATAACTAGTAAATATGTTCCTCCTCATGTCAACATATTTTATTGTCTAGGAGGAATTACGCTTACTTGTTTTTTAGTACAAGTAGCTACTGGGTTTGCCATGACATTTTACTACCGTCCCACCGTGACTGAGGCTTTTGCTTCTGTTCAATATATAATGACTGAAGCAAACTTTGGTTGGTTAATACGATCCGTTCATCGGTGGTCGGCAAGTATGATGGTTCTAATGATGATCCTACATGTATTTCGTGTGTATCTTACTGGTGGATTTAAAAAACCTCGTGAATTGACTTGGGTTACAGGTGTGGTTCTGGCTGTATTGACCGCGTCTTTTGGTGTAACTGGTTATTCCTTACCTCGGGACCAAATTGGCTATTGGGCAGTCAAAATTGTAACAGGCGTACCTGACGCTATTCCTGTAATAGGATCGCCTTTGGTAGAGTTATTACGCGGAAGTTCTAGTGTGGGACAATCCACTTTGACTCGTTTTTATAGTTTACATACTTTTGTATTGCCTCTTCTTACTGCCGTATTTATGTTAATGCACTTTTTAATGATACGTAAACAAGGTATTTCGGGTCCCTTATAGAATAGAATAGAATAGCAAAATAGAATAGCAAAAAGGGGTATAGTATAGGTACTTGTAATCAATCATTTACCACTTGGGGGAAGAACAATAGTATTTCATTGCTACAAGTATGGATTATTCTTTTTAATAATCCATGTATTTGGACATTTTCCTTCAACTCCATAATATAATATTGTATTTAGTTATTTAACATAACATCACTAGTTGAAGGTAATTCTCCGAAAAGAAAAAGGATTATGGGAGTGTGTGACTTGAACTATTGATTAGGCCGTGCAGGTATATGTCCCTTTGCCACATTGAAATCCATAATCCAATGTGTCTTTTGTCCAACCTCCATATAAGTAAGTCCTATACAGAGGATAGGCTGGTTCGTTTGAAGAGAATCTATTCTATGATCAACCCCGGGTCATGTCATGCATGAACAGGCTCCGTAAGATCCAGTCGAATGTTCGATTTTGCATAATATAATCCAGATTTTTTCTTTTTTTTAGTAATAGTTTGAATAGTATTCAAATGCATTCATTTCCTATGCATCGACCCGATCTATGATACTATCGGAGTGAAACAAGGGATCTAAAGAACAAAAGAGGCTAGACTATATTAGTAACAAGTAAACCCTTTAATTTCTATTAGGTATTTCTATTATGATTTGTTTTTTATTTTTTTATATTAGAAATTACTTTCTTTTTATTATCTGTTAGTGCTTTTATATTATATGGGCTATTGTTCCTTTTGTTAGTTTTTATGTTACTTTATTTATATTGGACGTTATGTATTATATACAATTATTATATACAATATTATATACAATTATTATATACAATATTATATACAATTAGAATTCTATATTCTATAATATAATTATAGAATATAAATTAATATAAATCTCCCATTTTTTTGGAGATAAAGACCAACCACAAGGTATGAGATGACCCAGAAAGCATTTGATCATGATCCACTTTGTAAGCCTACTCGGGTATCGAGCATTTATTTGTAAGAGCGGAATTCCTTCCCATGGAAAATTAGAACTCCGGAAAGGAGGATCTAATAAATTGGTTCTTACAGAGAACCATTCATTTAGATATGGATAAGATGTATATTGGATCCATTTTGTTCTTTTGATTCTTGCTCGAGCCGGATGATTAAAAATTATCATGTCCGGTTCTTTCGGGGGATGAATCGAATCTGTAAGAATTCACCTATCCTAATAACAAAAAAACCTGACTTGAATGATCCTGTATTAAGGGCTAAATTGGCAAAAGGGATGGGTCATAATTATTATGGGGAGCCCGCATGGCCTAATGATCTTTTATATATTTTTCCAGTAGTAATTCTAGGGACTATTGCATGTAACGTAGGCTTAGCGGTTCTAGAACCATCAATGATTGGTGAGCCGGCGGATCCGTTTGCAACTCCTTTGGAAATATTACCCGAATGGTATTTTTTTCCCGTATTTCAAATACTTCGTACAGTACCAAATAAGTTATTAGGCGTTCTTTTAATGGTTTCAGTACCTGCGGGATTATTAACAGTTCCTTTTTTGGAGAATATTAATAAATTCCAAAATCCATTTCGTCGTCCAGTAGCGACAACTGTTTTTTTGGTTGGTACCGTAGTGGCCCTTTGGTTAGGTATTGGAGCAACATTACCCATTGATAAATCTCTAACTTTAGGTCTTTTTTAAATTGATTCAATTGTGAAATAACACGACATGCGTATCTAGGGAATAGTCGCTTCAAAGTGAATTTTCCCTAGATACATCATACATCTATTCAATTAATTTCTGGATCTATTATTTTCATTTTTTTTCTAAATCAATTGCGAAATATTTTTCTAGAGTGTCCCATATTTGTTTTACGTCTTCTATGTGAAAATACTCAATTTTAATAAGATCTTCTTGACTGTTATTCAAAAGGTCCAATAGTGTATGTATATTGGACTTTTTTAAGCAATTGTAGATCCTGGGTGGAAATTCGAATTGGTCAATAAAAATAGATTTCAATGCTATTTTTTTTTTTTTTTTCTTTAGTTCAGTCAATCTATTGTGAAAGGTAAAAAGGGGTAAAGAAACTTTGTGTTGATTGTCCTCTAAATGGAAGTTTTTTTCTTCCGCATGTAGAAAAGGAATAAATAAATCAATTAAATTTCGAGAGGCTTCATAAAGTGCTTCTTTCGGAGTTAAACTTCCATTTGTCCATATTTCGAGAAAAAGTATCTCTTGGTTTTCATTCCCATTCCCATAAGAATGAATACTATAATTCATGTTTCGAACAGGCATGAATAGAGCATCTATAGGATAACTTCCGTCTTGAGGATAACTTCCGTCTTGAAAGTTATTTGGCGCTTTTATTTTTATACGATATCCGCGATTTCTCTCGAGTTGTAATCCAATACACAAATCAATTGGTTCCGTCAAGTTAGCTATATGCTGGGTATTGTCAACTATTTTTACATAAGGTGGCAAGATGATATCTCGAGCAGTTACACATTTAGGGCCCCTAACATAAATAGACGCCTCACAAGTTCCATATAGATTACTTCTCAATACAATATCTTTCAAATTCATTAAAATTTCGTGTACTGATTCTTGAACACCTATTATCGTCGAGTATTCGTGTGACACTTTCTCAGATTTTGCACGTGTGATACATGTTCCTTCTATTTCTCCGAGCAAAGCTCTTCGCATCGCAATGCCTATTGTGTCAGCTTGACCTTTCATAAGTGGAGAGAGAATAAAGCGCCCATAATAAAGACATTTACTATCTGTTCTTGCTTCAACACATTTCCACTGCAGTGTCTGAGTAGATACTCTTATTTTCTCTCGAACCATAGTAATATTATAAAAAATTGATCATATCTTGGAATCATTTATTTCTCTTGAAATCTCTTCAATGCTCATTTTTACACGCGTCTTTTTTTCGGAGGCCTACAGCCATTATGTGGCATAGGGGTTACGTCTCGTACGGAACTTAATCGTATACCACTTTTACGAATAGCCCGTAATGCTGCATCCCTTCCGAGACCGGGACCTTTTATCATGACTTGTGCTCGTTGCATACCTTGTTTTACGACAGGATTAATAGCATCTCCTGCCGCGTTTTCAGCCGCAAAAGGTGTCCCCCCTCTTTTACCCCTGAATCCACAAGTGCCGGCGGAAGACCAAGAAACCACCCGACCTCGTACATCTGTAACAGTCACAAGGGTATTGTTGAAACTTGCTTGAACATGAATAACGCCCTTTGGTATTTTACGTATAGGCTTACGCAAACGAAGACGTCCAGTTATGCCTCTGCGGAAACGTCTGCGTAAACCAATTTTACCAATTTTAATTTTAGGTTTTGCCATATTTTATTATCTCATAAATATGAGTCAGAGATATATGGAGATATCCATTTCATGTCAAAACAAATCCTTCATTTTTTTTATTGTACATAAATCAAATCTTTTAGAAAGTTCTTTTTAGTAGAATTATTATCCTTGTCGTTGCTTATGTTTTGCGTTAGAACAATTTACTCTAATTCGTCCCCGTCTGCGGATCAGTCGACATTTATTACAAATTTTACGAACGGAGGCCCCTTTTTTCATATTTGTCATTCCTTACTTTAATTCCGAATCCTTTATCTTGGAAGAAAATAAGTTTCTCAAAATTTGAACCTCGAATTGTATTCTCATGGGAAGGGGTGTTGAAGTTGAAAAACCACTAGTTGTTTGAATCCTTGTCGGAGAATCTATCAATTATACGACCTTTGGTTGAATCATAACGGGTTACTTCAACTTTCACCCTATCTCCCGGTAGGAGCCGTATACAATTTTTTTGCAAGTGTCCCGAAACATAATCTAGAATCCAATCTTCATTATCTAAACGAACCCGAAACATCCTATTGGGGAGTGCGTCAGTAATCAAACCCTCAAGAACCCTTTTTTCTTCCATTTCCCTTTTTTCGTTCATGGCATAAAAATCTCCTTAAATTTTAAATTTATGAGAGCTAAACTATATTTCTTTGAGCTAAACTATCTCTTATCTTTTTTTCACAAATAGGAAATTTTGCATCCAACTCAGATTCAGATATCAGAAGGATTACCATATATAACATAAAATTTCTCCGCCAATTCTTTCTAGTCGAGCCTCTCGATCTGTCATTATACCTCGAGGGGTAGAAAGAATTACAATCCCCATTCCGCCTAAAATTCTAGGAATTCGTCGATAGTGAGAATAGATTCGTAGACCGGGTCGACTGACCCTTTTTAAATTTAAAGTATTTTTATAGTTATAGGGTCCTTTCCTATTTCTTCTATGTCGCAGAGTTAAAACCAAAAAAAATTTGTTTCCTTCTTGATGTTTTCTCGCGTTTTCTATAAAGCCTTCTTGTAAAAGTATTTTTACAACCTTTTCGGTGATGTTAGTAGATGCTATTCGAACCGTTCCTTTTGCATCCATGTCAGCATTTCGTATAGAGGTTATTATATCAGCAATAGTGTCTTTACCCATGATGAATTAAAATCAGCGGTGTCTCCGAATTTTGATATAATCAACATGCTTTTTTATTCGTTTATTATGTCTTTTATGACTTTTTTAATAAACAATTTTCAAAATGAAAGGTATATACGTGATACACAATCTACTATTTCATTCAAATATCCTATTTATCATCTTAAAATACCTCGGGAGCTAATGAAATTATTTTAGTAAAGTTTTGTCTCAATTCCCAGGCAATCGCGCCAAAAACGCGACTTCCTTTGGGATTTCCTGCTTGATCAATGATAACTGCAGCATTGTCATCATATCTTATTATTATACCATTGTAGCGTTTGAATTCTTTACAGGTACGTACAATTACAGCTCTGATCACTTCTGATCTTTCTAAGGTCGTATTGGGTATTGCTTCTTTGATCACAGCAACAATAACGTCACCAATACGAGCATATCGACGATTGCTAGCCCCTATGATTCGAATACACATCAATTCTCGAGCCCCGCTGTTGTCTGCTACATTCAAAAGGGTCTGAGGTTGAATCATATCATTTTTTTATCGGTTCTTTCAATGCAAAAAGAAAATGCAAAGGTCGAAAAAGAAAAAGAAATATTGTTTTTCCAAAACAAAAACCGGAGGTCTTTTTATCCCAAAGATCTATTTCCCTGGATTCTATATTCCTTATTCCTATCCTGAAATAATGAATTGAGTCCGTATAGGCATTTTAGATGCCGCTATTGAGATAGCCCTTCGGGCTCTATTTTCTGCTACTCCGCCTATTTCATAAAGTATTCGACCTGGTTTGACAACAGCTACCCAATATACGGGAGATCCTTTTCCTTTTCCCGAACCCATACGGGTTTCCGCGGATCTTATTGTAACTGGTTTGTCTGGAAATATACGTACCCATATTTTTCCACCGCGGCGTGCATTTCGTGTTATTGCTCGCCGCCCCGCTTCTATTTGTCTAGATGTGATCCAAATAGGTTCGAGTGCCTGAAGAGCATATCTTCCGAAACAAATCTTATTCCCCCGATAAGATATTCCTTTCATTCTGCCTCTATGTTGGTGACGGAATCTGGTTCTTTTGGGGTTATAGTTGATGGTTTTTTCTTTATTCCATCTCTACTACAGAACCGGACATGAGAGTTTCTTCTCATCCGGCTCCTCGCGAATGAAAATTTTGAATATTTAATTTGAATTAAGATATACATGTAATAATACACCGAATCAAGAAATTCTTTTGGATTCCTCTAATTTTTTATATATTTTTATAGATTTTAAATTTGATAAAAATCCTTATTTTCTTTTTGATTTGATTGCTCATATTTTAACAATCCAATAAAAAAAAGAAATTTCGCGGGCGAATATTTACTCTTTCAATATCTATTTCGGCTGTAGGGTTAGGTTATCGCTTTTACAGAATAGATAAATTGGTCTCTGGTTCGTTCCGCCATCCTTCCCGATGAATCATCAAGATTCTTTTTCAATTAAATCTTCTGTATTCACAGGTTCCATCGTTCCCATCGCTTCTTGATTAATGGTTAGGTCTGAATTCTACAATGGAGCTCTTAATGAAATTTGTTTTGGAGCCAACCCTCTTAGTCTTTATTGGCTTGAGGCTCTTACTTTTTTCTAATAATTTTTTTCTAAGAACATATTCATATCATATAATTTTAATTTGATGTGAATATGTACTGTATTGATGCTTTATTACATTGTCTTTTCTTTTTTGATTCAAAGACCTTACATATTGGAATCATATATCTTTGTATATTCATTTTTTTCTTTCTCTCTCCTTTCCATTTATCCGCATCCTTTTCTATTTTTATTTTGTTTTGCTTGACAATTCATTATATTTATTGCTTATGCCAAAAAAATTTTCAGTTACTGCAATGATAGGACAAAAAGATCATATCTTGACTGTTTCCTTGGATCCAGATAATGTGATGCGATGAGTTGGTTATTAGTTCTATAGTTATTAGTTCATACTTCCTACTACGGGTTCTTAGCTTTTTTTATTAACAAAAACCAACGAGTCGCACACTAAGCATAGCAATTCTATCGAGGGGTCAATCAAATTTTTATTCAACCTTATATAATTTAAATAATGAAAAGGTTTTCATTTTTTGTTCCGTTCTTGAATCGAAAAGAAAAAAAGACAACTAAAGTATTAGTATTCCTCGTCTATAAATATCCAAATTTTCATACCCAATACCCCATGGATCGTTCGAATGGTATAGGTGCAATAATCAATTTTCGCGCGAATGGTTTGTAGGGGAACCCTGCCCTCCCTTATCCATTCGATACGTGCAATGTCTTTGCCATCGATCCGGCCTGCAATTTGTATTTGAATTCCTTTTGTATCTTTTTCGGCTAATTCAATCGCTTTTTTCATTGCTTTTCGAAAGGGTACTCTATCATTTAATTGATAGGCTATAAATTCTGCAAGAATATTAGGGTTTCCATAAGGTTTTTCAATACCTTTAATCTCAATGTTGAGTTTTCGGTTCACACAACTCAATTCTTTTTGTACTTGTATTTTTAGGTCTTCGACCCCTCGTGGTTTATTTTCTTTTAATAATTTTGGGAATCCCATATAGATTATGACCGTTGTTACATCTATATCTTTTTGAATTTCAATACGTGCAAGTCCTTTGACACCCACACCCGAGAATGTTTTTATATTTTTTTCTACATAATTTTTGATACAATCCCTTATTTTTTTATCTTCTTGTAGACCTTCAGAATAATTTTTTGGTTGCTCAAACCAAAGTGAATAATGATGTTGAGTGGTACCAAGTCTGAAACCAAGTGGATTTATTTTTTGTCCCATATTACTCCTCAAACTTCATACTTTAAACCAGTGAACACCTTTCGTAGGTCACTTTCAGAGGCTCTTTTCAAAAAAGCTTTAAAATCGTCGTCATACCTTAAACCGGCGAGCGCCTTTCGTCGATCACTTTCAGATAAATTTTGCATAAATGTTACAAAATCGTCATAGTAGGATATATCTCTTAATACAATAGTTATGTGACAAGTAGATCTTTTTATCAAAAAACTACGTCCTTGACCTTGAGGTTTTAATTTTTTTTTTGTATTTCCTTTGTTAACTTCTGCTTTACTAATGATTAAACCTGCTCTGTTTAAACCTTTATTACGACTAGCATTTGCTGCTGCAGAATAAATCAATTTAAAAATAGGATAACATGCTCGATAAGGCATAAGTTCTAATATCATAAGTGTTTCTTCATAGGAACGTCCACGGATCTGATCAATTACTCTTCGTGCTTTGTCAGCAGACAAGGGTAGATGTTTATCTACAGCATATGCCTCATCTAGTATTTTTCTCTTTCTTTTTCTCATAAAGTTTACCTCCTGTTAATGAACTATAAACATCTATATTTATTATATTAACTTAACGACGAGATTTATTATCGTTTTTTTCATGTCCCCGGAAATTTCGAGTAGGTGCAAATTCTCCCAATTTATGACCTACCATACGATCCGTTATGTAAATTGGTAAGTGTTCTCTTCCATTATGGATAGCAATTGTATGGCCAATCATTGCGGGTATAATAGTAGATGCCCTAGACCAAGTTACTATTATTTCTTTTTCCGCTTTTGTGTTAAGCTCATCAATTTTTCTTAATAAATGATTCGCTACAAAAGGATTTTTTTTTTTTGAACGTGTCACAGTGAATTACTCCTATTTTTTTTGTAAAGACGAAGAAACTCATTCTATTTTCTTTCCTATTTGCTACGTCGACGAATAATAAAATTATCACTATATTTATTCCTTTTTCTACTTCTTCTTCCAAGTGCAGCATAACCCCAAGGGGTTCTGGGGGTTTTTCGACCAATTGGGGCCCTCCCTTCACCCCCCCCGTGGGGGTGGTCTACAGGGTTCATAACTACCCCTCTTACTACAGGACGCGTACCTAGCCAACGCTTGGATCCGGCTCTACCCAAATTTTTATGCTTCACTCCAACATTCCCTACTTGCCCAACTGTTGCTGAGCAGTTTTGGGATATCAAACGGACCTCTCCAGAAGGTAATTTTAATGTGGCCGATTTCCCCTCTTTTGCAATAAGTCTCGCTACAGCACCCGCTGCTCTAGCTAATTGTCCACCCTTTCCAAGTGTGATTTCTATGTTATGTATGGCCGTGCCTAAAGGCATATCGGTCAAAGGTAGGGCATTTCCCATTTTTATAGGAACTGCTGTACCAGAAACAATGGGATCTCCAATTAAAGCCCCTCTGGGATGTAAAATATATCCCTTCTCACCATCTCCATAGTGTATGAGACAAATAGATGCATTTCGATTAGGGTCGTATTCGATGCTTACGATTCTACCATATATGTCTTTTTCATTCCGTCGAAAATCGATTTTACGGTATAGACGCTTATGGCCTCCCCCTCTATGCCTTGCGGTAATGATTCCTCTGGCGTTACGGCCTTTAGCACAATGATGCTGTCCATAGATCAAATTATTTCGTGGATTGGATTTCACTCGATTGTCTATGGCTCCATTACGTGTGCTCGGGGTAGAAGTTTTGTATAAATGTATCGCCATGCTATATGCTATGAAGTATTTTGATTTAAGTTCTTTTCTTTCTTTAAGTTCTTTTCTTTCTTTAAGTTCTTTTCTTTCTTTAAGTTCTTTTCTTTCTTTAAGTTCTTTTCTTTCTTTAAGTTCTTTTCTTTCTTTAAGTTCTTTTCTTTCTTTAA
>JAWWMW010000938.1:0-16619 GCA_035048345.1 Echeveria elegans
GTTTTTTCTGTCACCTATTTGAGTTTTATAATTCTCATGTAAATCAGATCAAAATGTCTTAAATACCTTCAAACATTAAATAATTATTTTTATTATAATTAAATGAATATTAATTGGATAATCTCTACCATTGATTAGAAGGTACATCTATGGTTATGATCTCTTTATACTTGTTATATTTAGATATTTATTTACCTGATCTCTACCCAATAATAATAAATACAAAGCAAAAGATAATTACTACTAAATTCAATAAATAATGACAAATTATTACTCCTCCGTCCCATATTTTTCTTCTCATTTCCTTTTTTAGTGTTCCAATTTTTTTTTCTTACATTTACACAATCTCTCTAATCTATTTACTTTTCACTTATTTTCTTTCATAATTTTACCGCACATAACATAATTTTTTTAAAAACTGCGCCAACTACCCCAACAATATGAGACGGATGAAATATTAATTAATAAATCTTGTAATATAATGTGGTGGGGAAATCGACATCAATTATCAGATAACCTTGAAAATCCGCAAGGAGATGAAATTCGGGAAAGAGTTGACGATCCATCTCAACGAAACCCTACCTGATTGGAAGGACAAGTACCTCTGCTACAAGCCTTTGAAAAAGCTCCTCAAGACCTATTCCACTTCGTCCGCTGCCGCCGTCGATGTGAACGGCGATCCCTTGGAGGCGTGGTTCGTCCGGATTTTAAACGATGAGCTTGAGAAATTCAATGATTTTTACGTTGATAAAGAGGAGGAGTTCGTCATTCGGTTCCAGGTCGTTGTGCCTCTTTTTTGTTGTTGTCTTTCTATGCCTTGAATTGATGGAGTTGTGTTTGTGGATTTGTGATTATTATGATTGATGTGCTGTGTGAGATGATCTGGTTGAAATGAGTATTGATGCGTGTGAGTCAGAAGGTAGTTTACCTGACGGAATCCGTGAGTCTTGCTCTAATGCGGTTCGTTTAATGGAATTGTGATAAGAGAGTACGGTGTGATAATATACTGGCCATGAAGTATGTATTAAGAGTATGATGAAATACACAAGAAGGTTGCAGTTGTATCAGCGCTTGTTTAAAGGATAATGAGATCTGGCGATACTTATTCTTGAACAGGCCTTCTCTTTCGTGAGTTCTCCTGGTCGGCCATTTGAAATGATTGTGGTTGTGAGTAATCTAATCGAGTCTTCATCATTTATGTCGAGTATATCTTTTGTTCAAGTGCTTGCAAACGGGTTCTCTTTTCTTTCGTGTTCTCGGGATTTAGTTTTTCGATCCCTGCCAATAATGGATATTTAATAGTTGAAATTTGGCCTTGCAGATGATGTTATATTATTTAACTCATCTCTTCATTCCATAGAGGTATGACTTAGATCAAGATTATGGCCTGTGTAGAATTTTACCATTGATTAGAGTCGTGGTAGTATCTGTTACTTGCGATTATGGCCAGAGTCAACATTGTGCTTGGTTTCTTGTGACTTCTAAGTGAAGTTTATTGATAGGATGCTATTTTTTTTTAGTGTGGCTCGCGTATTCTCTTATGAGGTATTTTTGATGGTTAACACTGGACATGACTCTTAGAACAAGCCGTGTAAATGAAAACAATACAGTGAATAAAGAGAACTGTGTTGCTGTCTGGGACGAATTCAAGTGGTGGCTAACAGGCCATTGTTCTTCTTTTGTAATGTTAGATTAAGTTAAATCTTCTTTGGAAGTCTAAGATTTGTTCAAATTGTTTTTTGTTGAACTGCGCGCTGACTACTAGAGAGCATGTTGTAGGAACTGAAAGAGTGCATTGAAAAGGTGAAGGAAAATAATCTCAAGGGCAACATTTTCACTTGTGAGAGTGAGTTTAGTGAGGAAATAATGGACATAAGGAAGGACTTCGTAACCATTCATGGGGAAATGGTTCTTCTTAAAAACTACAGCTCTCTAAATTTTGCAGGTGATTATGATTTACGGTACTTTTCCTCCCTGGGAATGTCATATTTGGGACTATATCACCGATTTTTCCAATGCTTGTCATCTGATAAGCGGTACTTTCTTCGTTGCACGACAGGTCTCAATAAGATTTTGAAGAAGTATGACAAAAGGACTGGTGGACTGCTTCGTCTGCCTTTTACAAGATTAGCACTTCACCAACCTTTCTTCACAACAGAACCCCTGACTAGGCTAGTTTGTGAATGTGAAGACAATCTTGAACTTCTTTTCCCAATAGAAGCCGAGGTCGTTGAATCCACATCAACTCCATCTGATACTAAAAGCCAGGAACAACATGATGCTGCAGCCTCCTCATCGGAAGGACCGTCAAAACTCGCGGAGGAAACTGTTGCCAAGGAAACAAACAAGTTACAGCAAAGTACTCTATCTGCCATAAGAACCTTGCAAGGTCTTCGGAAGGCCAGCTCCACTTACGACCCGTTGTCATTTTCATCTCTCAACAGTATCACAGCAAATGGTAGTGCTGGGTCAGTAGTAGTTGAAAACTCAGATACCACCATCTCCACAGCCTCAAACAAGAATGACGAGGCTGCAGATCAGGATGAGGTGCGCTCAGGTTAACTCTTCATAGGCCTCTTTTATTAACTTCAAATAGTAATATAACCTCAAACGGATCTTTTTAACTCTCCTTTGTCACAACTAATGTTTGGAAATAGAGAGGTATGATGTAACATGCAATGTTTCTCTTGTTTTGTTTCAAAGTGCAAAATACTCATTTGCAGTTCAGGTTACGGTAACACATATATTCAGTTGAGCCGTGAATTAGGCAAAATATACGAATCGAACCGCGAATCATACCAATTGGTCCACGTTCAGCATTTTCTAGTAATGTCGGTACAAGTGCTTTATATTTTTTTGCCAACATGATTGTGGTCAAGTGGTTAAGACTCTTGTCTTGTAATCCCAAGGTCAAGAGTGTCTTTACTTGAAGTGTGGAAATATGAAAGTCTAACGAAAAGTTAGTTAGGAATTTGATATTGTAATAGGCAAGATGCTATATGTTTTAAAAGTCTCCATTGTAATACCCTTCGATTGAAAAAAAATTGCTCCATTTTTTGACGCCGGGAGTGGTTCGTAATCAGTATCATAAACCATACGACGCCGTGGTTGCTTCAATGATTAACTTACTAGTCAAACGAGGCCGCACAATAAATTTTCATCTCGCGTTAAGTGTGCTATTAATATCCCAACTTTACGCGTTGTCGATCTCAAAATCAGGAAATCTCAGATCTAAAAAACCTCACAACCAAGCAATGTCTTACTGGAGTCACCGCCCGGTCGACAACGACGACGAAGACGTCGATGACTTCGACGAGTTCGATCCGACGCCGTATGGTGGCGGATACGACATTCACTTGACCTACGGCCGTCCGATCGAGCCATCTGAGGAAACCTGCTACCAGATCTCATCCGGCGGAGACGATACCGTTGACTATGATCGTCCTAACTACAACTCCTACTCTGAGCCATCTGCATATGCAGATGAAGTGCTGGATAATGAGTACAGCAGCTACTCTCGCCCTAAGCCTGGTGGAGGACGTCGTCCGTCTGCGTCCGGTGGACCTGGACCGGCGTATGGATTTCAGCCAGGGATGAATCGGCCTGGGTATGGTGAGGAGGAGGTTGGATCTGATTATGGAAGGCCGGAGTATGAGGAGCGTCCTCCGCCGGTTGAGGAGTTTGGTGATGGGTATGGGAGGAGGCCTGGATATGGAGGTGAGGAGGAAGAGCCTCCAAGGAGGTTGGGAAGGCCTGGATATGGAGGTGGTGAGGAAGAGGAGCTGCCAAGAAGGTTTGGCAGGCCTGGATATGGTGAAGGTGAGGAGGAGGAGCCGCCGAGGAGGTTTGGCAGGGCAGCTTATGGTGAAGGTGAGGAGGAGCGCCCTAGGTATGGGAGGCGCAATGAAGAGCGTGAGGAAGAGGAGCGTCCCAGGTATGGTAGGCGCGATGATGATGAGGGAGAGGAGCGTCCGAGGTATGGAAGGCGCGATGATGATGAAGGAGAGGAGCGTCCAAGGTATGGAAGGCGCAGTGATGATGAGGAAGAGGAGCGCCCCAAGTATGCGGATGAAGAAGGATATAGGCGCAAGAAATATGTAAGTACTGTATTAGCTATTAAGCTTGATATGATTTATGTACCTGCATTGGCTATTCATGCATTGTTTAGCTCACTGGCAACTTATTCTGTGATCACATGGTTGTCAAATGTCAGTATGTTATGCTTTCTAGTGTGTAGGTTTTTGTGAAGCCGCGATGATAAATGAGTGTTGATTTCATTCACTGACTCACTGCCATTTGTAGGTCAATGTGTTTCAAATACTGGAATGGATGTATATTTGAACATTGTTGTTTTTATTTTGAATAATCTTTGTAGAAACTACGATTGTGTAGTTGGTAATCTTGCGATGAAGTTGGTTGTGTAATATTGGAGCAAGAAACTGCTACGCCATAAATATAATGGTCTAATAACATTGTGTTAATTGTGCCCTTGGCATTCTAAGTTTCTTCTTTTCGAAGATGAAAAGTGATTCTGGCCTATCAGTTTGCACAGTGCTAATGAGTGACTGCCTTACCCAAAATCTCTTGTATGAAATAGAAATGTCATGCTGGTGCTGGTATTCACAAGTTGAGGATGATGAGTTTAGATAATCTTTATTTTCTGTGTATTGATTCTTGATTGAGATGCTACACTGCTACCAAAGATATCCTGTGTTGTCCTCTGTATGTGAGTTCATTGATATGTTTCATCCTCAAATATGTCTAATTACCTGCTTCATCATTGACAGGGTGATAACGATTCTGATGAAGATGAGAAGCCCAAGCACCACCATCACCACCGTCACCGTAAGAGCTCTGATGATGATGAGTAAACTACAATTTCAGAAACTCGTTTAGTCCTCCCCATTGCCAGGACAAACCTATTAAATAAAGGCGGGGTGTGTGTGTCTTTCATTCAGCTGGGCAGCTTTATGCGTCTGTTCAAAAAACATCCATGTAATGGATTTTTGTTTCGATCTTAAACCCGGCCTGTACTCCAGACCAATATGTTTGCCATGTGTTACCAATGACCTCCCAATGGTCTTTCTTTGTAGGACATCTCTCTATACCAAGTCTCAAGTTTATAAGTTCATAACCTCAGGCTGGACCCAACTAGCACCTGTTGTTTTCGTTGCTCCACTTGATTCAAGAACCTGCCGCATCTCAAATGCTTCCGCTTGCCTCCCAGAATTAACATACTTATCCCGCAGTAGAATGTAATAGCCTCCATCTGGTTTCAGCTCTATCAATTTCTTCAGCACTTTCTCGCTCATATACGTATCACCATAAGACCTGCACGCTCCTAGCAACGCTCCCCACGCCTTGTCATTGCTTGCTACATGCAAGCTAGTAGCGAACCGATATGTTTCCTCCAGACGCCCTGCTCGTCCCAACATGTAACCATGCAACCGTCGTAAATTTCAACATCAGGCACTATACCAAATTCTCTTTGCATTACATCAAATAACCTGTACCCCTCGTCTACCTGCCCATTGCACATAAGCAACTAAGAGGGATAAAATGTTACTGGATCTGGTTGGATCCCTTCACTTAGCATCAGATTGAAGAGCCTGAATGCCTCATCTGCCACACCATGACTAGAGAATGCAGCTATCATGGTAAGTCCATGCTTCCACATTTTGAGTACATGTCAATAAAGACATTACAATTTACAAAGAGAAACCATCCAACCAAAACCTTTCTCATCAATGTATCGCTGTATTCCCAATCCAGTTTTCATGTCGCCCAAGCTAGCACAAGCGGATACAACACTCACCATAGTCACCTCATCTGGCTCAATTCCTTCATCCCTCATTTGCCAAAACAGCTCCAATGCCTCACTTGAGCGTTTCACTTGAGAAAATGCAGAGTTCAATTCACCAGCCTTCACATGCGCCACGACTAAACCAGAACATGACACAGAATCTGGCTCAGCAATCTCTTCAAGCACCGTCCACTCTTAACAGGCAGTCCCCTTCCAGCATACAAATGAATCAAAGCATTCTGCACAAACAAATACGACCCAAATCCTAATTTCATCGACATCACATGAATCTCATCCGACCCCATCATCATACTACATTCGGTTTTCATCTCTGACCTCCCCTTAACTAAAAATGCAAACGTAAACCCATCTGGCTCAACAATATTCCTCTTCATCACATTAAAGCTATTCACAAGGAACAACGCTCTTACAATATCCCCTTATCGTGTTATAGAAAAAACTATTTGGTTGCCGCATTTGATCAAACATCGGCGTGCATAACCCAAATCCCCAAACGGAGACACTGCAGCGAATCTCAAAATTTTAGCTACCATGAATGCGTTGTTCTGTAAGCCGGAGATGATAGTGCGGGCGTGGATGAGCTTCAGATCTCAGTCAAACATCTCCGAGCCCGACCCGGAATATGAGCCGGTACTAACCGGGTCAAGTCAACCAAACCATAGGACACATGGTGAAAGAATACAGTAGTCAAATCGTATAACGCTGCGTTTTGATTCGTTCAGCAAAGCAGGCACAAACCTAGTTACCACCAAAGCTTATCCATTTTCGTCAACTGAAATTCAAAACCCTAAAATCTCTTAACCTAAAACCATGGAAAGGGGTTTGCAGTTGAACTCAATCGTTACAAGAAATTGATGTCGATTCCGCTCAGGGCTCCGACGTGGGTTTCGAGGCGGAGACAGTTTGAGCAGAAGTTGGAGTCGCTGCACAAATGCAGCAACTTGAACCAGGTGAAGCAAATACAAGCTCAGATTTTTAAGTGGAACCTAGAACAGAATTTCTACGTGGCTCCTAAGTTGATCACTGCATTATCAATATGTCGGAAAATGGCGTCTGCAGTTAATGTGTTTAATCAGTTAGAGCAGCGGAATGTGTTGCTGTATAATACTATGATTAGAGCTTATGTGCGGAATGGTCTGCCTTTGCAGGCATTTGAGGTTTTCTTTCAAATGCAGTGTGAAGGTTTGTGGCCGGATAATTTTACGTATCCTTATTTGCTTAAGGCTTGTTGCAGACAGTGTGGTATTGGTGTGGTTCAGATGATTCATAGTTGTATTGTGAAGTTTGGATTTTGGGGAGATATTTTTGTGCCGAATGCGTTGATTGATAGTTATGCAAAGTGTGGAGTGTTTGGGATTAGTGCGGCAAGGAAACTGTTTGAAGTGATGGGTGATAAAGATGTTGTGTCGTGGAATTCGATGATGGGAGGGTTGGTTAAAGCGGGTGAAGTGGAGGAAGCACGAAAACTGTTTGATGAAATGCCTGAAAGAGATGATGTGAGTTGGAATACAATGTTGGATGGATATTCAAAGTGTGGAGAGATGGGGAAAGCGTTTGAATTGTTTGAGGTGATGCCGGAGAGGAATATAGTGTCTTGGTCAACTATGGTTTCAGGGTATAGTAAAGCAGGAGATATGGATATGGCACGGCTTTTGTTTGATAAGATGCCCGTCAAGAGTTTGGTACCGTGGACTATCATTATTTCAGGATACGCTGAGAAGGGACAGTTGAAAGATGCAATAGAGATGTTTAATAAAATGGAGGAAGCCCAAATGGAACTTGACGATGGGAGTGTAATAAGTATTCTTACAGCTTGTGCTGAGTCAGGGTTTCTTGGGCTGGGTCGACGAGTTCGTAACTCTATGGAGAGGGTTAGGTATGATTGTAGTGTTGCTGTGTCAAATGCGCTGGTAACCATGTATGTGAAGTGTGGTGAATTGGATGAGGCATTTAATGTGTTCAACATGATCGCGAATAAAGACATGGTTTCATGGAATGTAATGATTCAAGGTTTCGCAATGCATGGACATGGTGAGAAAGCTCTCGATGTCTTTAAAAGCATGAAACAGGAAGGGTTACAGCCGGATAAAATTACCCTCATTGGTGTGCTATGTGCATGCACACATGCTGGTTTGGTTGATGAGGGAAAAAATTATTTCAATAATATGGTGACTGATTATGGAGTTCTGCCAGAAATAGAGCATTATGGCTGTATGATTGACTTATTAGGAAGAAGTGGGGATCTGAAAGAGGCATTTAATCTCATAAAGAGCATGCCAATGAAACCAAATGCCATTATATGGGGCACTCTTCTTGGTGCTTGTAAAATGCATAACGCAGTAGAGCTTGCGGAAGAGGTTCAGGATTGGGTATTTAATTTAGAACTTATGGATTCTGGAAATTCTTCAATGCTGTCAAACATATATTCTGCTTCTGGAGACTGGAAAAGTGCTGCCCATATAAGATCACAAATGAAAAATACCAACATTCAAAAGACATCAGGAGTCAGCTGGATAGAGCTTGACAATGAGGTTCATGGATTTACGGTATTTGATATATCTCACTCTGAATCAGAATTGATCTATCTTACTACCGGCAAATTGAACAGGCATATTAGACGAGTAGAATATGTTCAGCAGCTACGGTCATGACATTGTTTTGTTTCGGATTCATCACATTTTTGATCCCCTTCTTGTAGCTGAGAGTGAATTTCCAGCAGTAAAAACCAGCTCCTTCACAGCAGTGAAAACAGAAACCGCTCAAACACAGATGGCCCGTAATAGACAAAATACAAAAAACTCTGACCAGTTCTGGAATCTGTTCAACAGTCTTGCTGTGGCAGTCAATTGAAGACCAACCAGCTTATACGCAGCTACACTTCTCCAATACGATACAAGATTGGAGGTAGACTAAACCCTTCAGTTTCAAACCGGTGAGAGAACTGGTCCAAAAACATGGCAGATGCCATTATTGACAGCCAGGTCAATAAGTCATTAATAGCTTGCGCTGCCAAGGGTTCAACTCTTAGCTGCCTCTATTTGAGGCAGTCAATAGTGTATATAATTGTCTGTTTCCAAATTCTGTATTATTGAAAATTAGCATATTTTAATTAAAAACAAACACGATAACTTTTAAATTTTAACTCATCTTTTATATAAATTAAATTAAATTACTTGGTAATAGTTATGTTAATCATTACACGCAAATGGATGAAGGATTTCTCTAGAGGAAATGAATTAAATAGAATAAAACCAAATTTGATTAAATACACCGGAAGAATAATGACCCAACGACCCTCCTAACAACAACATATGTAAATAAAGATAAATTCAGGAATCGTGGGACCCACCGAACCTAACCAATCCATTTTTCTCGACAATATGAATAAAATAAACAATTTAATAATTATACACCAAAATAAGCTCCTCATCAGCTTCATCCTCTCTCTGCCTTTCGCAATCGCTTCGCTAGCAGCTTCGTCGATTTTCAGCAACCATCTCAGTTCGCTCCTTCTCGCCCCGAGGTAACTCTCGCCCGAAGATGTTGCGATTCTTACACACTTATCTGCCGATTTTCAGTTAATCCGGTTTGTCTTGATTAGTTTGTGCGGTTGACTTCGTATTAGATATTGAGTTTCATGATCACATGTGCTAAGAAAGTGCAGTACGTTGATCTGGATAAGCAGAATTTGGTGAGCTTTTTTGCGGTGTTTAGGCTTTATTGTTTGATTTTTGATTCATCGTCTCTATTCGAGCTCTCTTTCTGTATAAGTCATATGCTGTGTTCCTCTTTATCCAAAGTGCTTTATGATTTTATTTTATTTTAATATCTGTTTTCAAGAGGAATTGGAGTAGCCAGTGCCAGAGACCATTCATGTTGTTTTTTGTGTAAGCGCAGCAGCCTGAAATGGATGAGGAGGCTACACCTACACGTCTTCCCCCAGCTTCTCCTTTAACCAACTCAGGAGGAGGAAATAAAAGAAGTGAATCTCCAAGATCTTCAGTGTCGGGTGGGAGATTGGTTCCTCACTATCTTCGAGCTTCTACAGGGTCCTGTCATGATTTTTGTAAACATGGATGGCAAGAAGATCGTGTCAGTGGATTCATGGATAGTCATCCCTGGCGCAAACCAGTTGCAGGAAATGGTCGTGAGGATACTAGAGTTACTGCTATTCTCAAGAAGACTGTTGTGGTCAAGTCAAAACCTTCAGCTGATCACAAAATCATGTCACCTCCTAGTGAAGGGATAATGGGAACAGACATGTTAACAACTACCGAATATATTAATCTGGCCACGGAACAAGCTTCTTCATGTAGTCACACAACTGTAACTGGTGAGCCATTTACTTCAGATAGCCCTGAAACAATTACACCAAGTGTAGAGACAACAAAACAACAAAGTTTGATGCCATCTGAAAGTGTCATTGTGGCTGCTGAAACGGATGCGTTAGATGCTAAAGACTTGAAATTTTCTGATAAGTCACTTGCATCATCACCAAGTAAGCCATTTTTGAGGTCACCTTCACCTATTTCCGCAGGCTCAAGTGCTATGAGGAGTGTGGATGAAAGAAAGAGTATGGAAGGGAGGAAAAGTTTGGATGGAAGGAAGGTTTTTGAAAGTAGCAAAGGTATTGGTGAAAGGAAAAATGTACAAGGGAGGAACACTAGAGATGAAAGCAAGAGTCTTGATAAGTGTATGAGTATCGTCCCAGATACAACACAAAAATGTAATGGACATGGGGAAAATGCTGAGCACTACAGCCAAGACAGTATGAGTGAAGATAAGATGAAGAGTGTAGAAGGAAGCCAGAGTTCACCCGAGATGGAAAGCTCTGAAGAAAGTAATTGTTTGAGGTTAAAAGATCATACAAAAGATGATAGTTTGGGGAACGGCATGACAAGTGGAAAATCTGAGTTGTCAAAGAAACAGGCTGCAGTTCCAAAACCAGTGATTTTAAAAATGAAGGCATCACCTTCCCGTACCCCTGTATCTGCAATGCCACCATCTCCTCTGCACCCTTCAAGTGCACCTTCCCGTAATCTTATTGCTGCAAAGCCACCATCTCCTCTGCACCCTTCAAGTGCGCCTTCCCGGAGTCATATTGCTGCAAAGCCACCATCTCCTCTGCACCCTTCAAGTGCACCTTCCCGTAGTTATATTGCTGCTAAGCCACCATCTCACCTGCACCCTTCAAGTACACCTTCCCATAGTCATATTGCTGCAAAGCCACCATCTCCTCTGCACCCTTCAAGTACACCTTCCCGTAGTTATATTGCTGCTAAGCCACCATCTCATCTGCACCCTTCAAGTACACCTTCCCGTAGTCATATTGCTGCAAAGCCACCATCTCCCCTGCACCCTTCAAGTGCAAATTCCCGCAATTCTATAGCGACAAAGCCTTCATCTCCTTTGCACCCTTCAAGTGGCACATGCAGCAAGACAATCAACAACAATCCAGCAGCCACAAAACTCAGTACTTCCAAACTGAAAATGAAGAAAGTAGATACATCTGTTGTTGTGTCTCTGTCTTCCGGGTCTTCTGTAGATGGGGGAGGAATCAGTAATATGAAACAGGTCAGAGTCATAAGAGTAGTATCGACTAAAAGGAGACAGAGAAAAGTTACCAATGTGGCTGAGAAGGAACATGATGATCAAGGGCTCAAGGAAGAAACTTCAGAGGCCATCAAAATAACACCTTCAAAAGAGTCGGTAATAAATTCTAACAAAGAGATAACCAGTGATTCCATGCGCCCATCAACTCCATCCGTTACCAATTCCATAGTGAGATCAAGGATTTCATATATACCATCGCGTCTGAAGAACTCACCAGCAGAGCCTGGACAAAAAACCACTGCAAGAGTTTTGCCCTCATCAGGTCTTAGGAAGAGTAAGGTAGTGGACTCGCAACCTCATACCCACAGACCGAGCACACTCAAAGCAGGGAGGGTTGCCTTGATCGGAGAGACTGCCCATACAAACCATAGAAGCTTACATAAAAGAATCAGTTCTGGTGGTATTACCATTGAGAAAAGCAATTCAGGTAGATTTCTCTCAAGACGCCCAAGTGCTCGGCAAAAGAAAAATGTTGAAGTTTTGTTTAACAAAGTAATCGAAGAAACAGCAAGCAGGCTGGTAAGAACCAGTAAGAGCAAGGTTTTGGCCTTGGTTGGTGCTTTTGAGACTGTTATCTCCATACAGAGGAAATCATCAGCAGTATCGACTCCAAAATCCAAAAAGAAAAGCTCCTCGTCGAAAACATACGAATAGTTCTGCAACCAAGCAGGATTCAAGTCTTTCTTCAACTTCATGTATGTATATATATTATACAGACTGAAAGCTTGGCGTGAGGAAGGTGAACTCTGCGCTTATGACCCAGCTTCGGTTGGTGACTCGGCCCAGATCTTCTAATATCACTGGTTTGAGCATAACCTTCACTCTCACTTTCCTCTTCTTTGAAATCTTGAATTTCACTTGCCTATCAAGCCTTCATATCCTCCACGCTTCTCCTAAGCATCATCAATCCTATGCACTTTTTGGTTCAATAATAAACATTCATCCCTTTGCTGTTATATCCCATCTGCCCTTCCAACAGATGAAACTATTTATCCAGCAAAAGGAGTATTCAAATGACCTGACCCCAGTTCGAGTATTGGTGATGCCACCACAAAGGAGAACTTGGTGAAATAAAAAGCATAACAAGTGAATACATTTTGAACTGATTGACATTTTAGCTTGAACTGTGACCAAATACAACAACCACTTCAACAAGTCCGCAATGAAAATGTGACCCAATTGACTTTCTCAGATGATCTATAAGAAGGCAAGAAGTGGTTACAACACTAATTCATGCTATGTACTATATAAGTTCATATTTTCCGTAGAGCACCAACTACAATTTTGTACATGAATATTATCTGTGTATCAGTCTCATATTCCCTCTATACAGATTCAAGACTACTGCAAGCAGAAGTGACAGCAAATATTTGGCAACTATCAGCCATTGCCGTCCTTTGATGCAAGCTTAGTTATTGACGAGGGATCATGTGATACGTACACTTTACTATTAGTTGCTTATTATGCAAGCAAAGCTACTCCTGTAAAGCAAATTCAGTAATCAACTGGGAGACCTGCTTGGGCTTCTCAACGTGAGGAAGATGACCCGAATCGGATACTTGACGGAATTTTGAATCAGCTAGTTCAGATTGCAGTCTCTGCATTAAAACCAGTTGAGTGTAATAAGATAGTGTACACATGTTGAAAACAAAACAATATAAAGAAGAAGAAAAACTCACATGTATAAGCTTGTTACTGATGATCTGATCGTTTTCTCCACATATTATAAGCACCTTTTGCTTTACCTGCATCACAAAATTCAGCAAGTTTTTTCATTTCCAATATTGCATGTATGATTATGTAGCTTCATTACCTTTTTAATATTATGAATAACATTAAATCCCCCACTAAACATGAAATCCACAGTTGCATCTTTCCACCAAGGAAGCAGACAATGAAGGCGCCCAACCTGGTACATCATAGTAAATACCGTTGGTAGATTTGTCGTTAGACTTCAAACAAACTTGAAAAATGAACAACATAATGAAGTTAAATCCAGAATCGAAATGCGTACATTGGTCCAGTCGAGGTTTGTTTCGAAGGTAATCGAATTAAATGCTAGTTGATTAGCATAGAGGCGAAGAGGGATACTTCCCAATAAAGATACCTGTTTCAAGACGACAAAAATGTTACAGACTTACAAAATAGGATATCTATGAGGCTATGAGTAGGCCAATATTCATATCAGAATCAGAGAAAGGGGATACTCTAGCCACACACCAACTTCGTGCATATATGATATAACTGCGAAAGAAAAATCAAGCCAAAGGTGTATTAACGGAATGTAGAAACGAACCCCGGCGTACGCTACTACTCTCGGCATGTTTTTCATATGCTTTGTGCCTTCGGAATAAACACTTGGGTTGATCAGGACCAACCTGTCAACCTAGTAAACATGCATCACACAACATTAGCATGGTTCATAAACAGACACGTCAGTATCAGTTTAATCTATAAACTATCAAACAAGCAGAATAGAGGCATAACAGGTACAGGCTAGTTAGTTATGCATAACTAGAGCGAAAAATAATTTCTGTAATTGAAGAATAATAGAGATGGTAGGAATATGATTTACATTCCAACATTGACTGATTAATTAAGGTAAAGTTATTATACGCCATGGTGAAGTGTGCACCGCACAAAATCAAGCCGAGTTAAGGCAAAGTTAAGCATTAAAGAAATGAAATAAATTTGAGACGAAGCACTTACAGCTTCAGGAAAGTTGACAGCAAAATCAATGGCCAAGGAGGCACCAAGGCTCGGTCCTACTAATGTAATAGGCCTCTTGACATATGCCTTCCAAAACTGTCACCGAAATTAAGAAGAAGAAAAAAAAGCTCAGTTCTTATCTCAGTGAACTTTTGATAGAGACTTGTCATAAATAGTCAAAAACATCAGACATAAGTGCAGGCATTCGTTCCGAACCAACCTGATAAATACTTGGGAGTCAGGACCATATTGTCAAAGATACAAGTGAGACATCAAAATCAAAAATTCTTTTCATTAAATGAAAGGCCACCATTGAGATTTCGACATTACCTGATGAAGATGGTGTCTCTTAGATTCGGCATCACATGGTGGCAACTTTTCTAGCACAGTGAGAGATAAATGAATGATCAGACACAAATCTAATTAATGAAAGAGTGAAAACTAGTTTGAGAAAATTGAACCGTATATGGTGGTGCTCAATAAGAGATATTTCAGTAAACCTAAGTTGGAGAACCCCCATCCAAGTATATCGACAGCCCATGCTTCCAAACCAGCACTCTCAAGCAAAGGATACGCACATCTCCATTCAAGAAGGGAACTGCGAAACAAATATTTTAATCTTAAGTGCAAACAGTACTTTGTAAATAAATACAGTATCGGGCCAAAAACAAAGGTTGCATAGCAACAAACCTATCAAATGAGTGAAGGAGGACCACTGGCGTTGCTTCCTCTCTTTGAATTAATGGCTTTATGCAACTGCTCATGATACATGTATTGTGATATTCACTCTGCAACGTCAAAAAAAGAGAGAAACTTTCCATCAATGAGACGGCCCTGTGAAGCCACTTGATAGATCCCCACATTACCGCAACTCAAACAAGCTAAATCTGTCGTGTTCTAAGATAGGTTCATTGCAGGACACTTTCAGAAAATAATTCACATATCTGAAATATTCGATCTGATACAGAAAAAGATTCAACATAATTTCTGGGTATACATAAAACTCTTATCACTGATTCACAATCAGCACTGAAGTAGTAACATGCCAAGTGCCAATTGCCGATACATCTTCAACAATTCAAAGGTACATTTTTAATCATGTCTTAAAGCAACAGTTTCCAATATCCCACTCAGAAAAGACACTATCAACAAAATTTACACATCCACAATAACAGGAAGAAATAAGTACTCAAAAAGGAGATCAAGATGCCTAATGCTAGGGACAAATTTGAATCATCAAAAAGCATCAACAAATTGAAAGAGACGTGTACAGAAAAAAAAGAATATATACGTGTTTTTTTTGAGATACCATCTTTTTCCAGTTGCATTTGCATGTTCTCCATAAAACAAAAAAAAAGGTAAAAGTGAAGAGGGGAACCTCAACGGGGAGGCGCTCCATCCGCTGCGCCAATCTACGAGCAAATGGGTCTTTAATCTTCAAAACCTCCTTCGGTAGAAAGCCAGGAAATCCCTCATTCCCAACCCCAACAGACACATCTCCACTTCTTCCACCACCAGACGGAAAAACCCTCGATCCCAGCAACTCACTCCTGCATTTCATCGTCGCAACACCGGACGACGTCATAGAGTACGCAAGATACATTCTTTCACTCAAAAACCCCAAAATCAACTCGATTCCTCTTCTGGGTGTCTCTCAACAACAAAGAAACAAACAGTTGGTGGACACAACACAATAATGGGGTTTAATTTAAACAAAAAGGTTGAGAAGGGAGTGAGTGACAAAGAGGAGCAACGCAGTGACGCGCGTCGAGTGTCTCAAAAGAGAGCGGTTACAAATGGCGTATTGCATTACGCAGCGTGAATTTATTTATACTGAAAAGTGTGCAAGAAAGTATTTTGGAGGGTCTCATGTTTATGATTTTCTAATAATAATGATAATAAATGTTTATGCTTTTCTTTTTAATAATAAAAATATTTTTTTTGTAATCTTTAGCTGACTAATTAAGCAGAATCTGATGCGGTGCATCACTTCACTAGCTGCAGCAGAACTTCTATAATTGGTATAGTTGGTGTGGTGTATGAATCATGAATGTGATTCGTGAAATGTATTATAGAGTTGGCTTGTTTGATCATATATGGGGAAAATTGAGCTTATATATATATAATTATTTTCTTAGCAAAAATGCCACTCCACTCTCCATGACAAATCTCATAGATTATTTCTAAATGTTTTCCATTTGTATTTTTTTAAAGAAAATATTTTCATGTCTTTTTTTCAGCTTAGCATATTTTGGCCTTGTATTGGGGACGAAGAACAGAAGAAGAGACAAAGAGAGTTGCATTATGATATGACTAGGTTTGCATCAGTTGCTAATGTGTGCAGAGAAGAGGAAAAAAAGGAGCATCAGGGACAGCAAAAACCAAAGTACCCCCATATTCATGGTTGTCCATTTTGTTTGTGGAATGAGGTCTTCTTTGTGATTTTGATTGATTTGCTAGATTTGTAGTGACT
>JAWWMW010000940.1:0-12751 GCA_035048345.1 Echeveria elegans
CAAAAATGTCCCTCCCCACCCTCCTTATTTACACTACATATCATTCATCACTATTCATCTATATTTGATTGTATTTGATCGTATTTGATCAGGTAGATTTCAAAAAAAAATTAAAAAATTAAGAATTGAAAAAATTGAAAAATTATAAATTGAAAAAATTATAAATTATAAATAGAACGAAAAACATTGTAAAACTTAATTAAATCAAATGAAGACACCGAAAAATTCCGTCGAGCCAACGGAAGTGCAGCTAGCTTTTAAATAAAAAACTTCATAATAAACTACTCCATTTATTCTTCGTCTTTTTTTTTCCTAATTTATTTGTGAGGCAATTACACTAGAAAACGGAGTATCGGAGAAAGAGAGCTGCGTGCGTGTATCTCGTTCGTCATCATAATTACAAGAAGCTGCGCAGAAGAAGACGAAGACGAAATTTACTATTTTTTCAGTTTCATCTCTATTTCTCTGCGTTTACTTTCTGCCCTAGATCTTCTTCCTACTGCCTAATATCAAAATTCAGGTCTGTATCGTGCCCAATTTAATTGCCTGTTACCTTCTTGATTGATTTCGTTTCGATTTCGCACCGTTTTCAAGAATCAAGATTGGATCTTGATGTAGTTGCAGTTATGGAATAGTGTGTAAAAATGTGCGTGGTTTTCTGTCCTTTAAATATAGTTGATTTGGAATTGGGGAAGTGAGTTTTTGGGTTGTTGAATGGTTGGGATTTGTGGTTAGTGGAATGTGAGTGTTTGTAGTTTGGGTTGCCACTTTTCTATGGAGTAGTGAGTTTGAAGATTTGAATTGAGTTATCTCGATTTATGTGTTTGGTTTTCTTTGGGTTGAAGTTGGTTTTTTTGGTTGGATCTGATCTGACTATCTCTGGGCTTTTTAGTGCCTTTAAATTGGAGGATTTAACTTTTAAGGTTGGTTATGATTATGATGGCGTAAAGAGTTGGATTTGACTATGTTTGGAGTTTGGAAAAGTCGATTCATGTCTGATCCCTTTTCACATTTGCATTGTGTTAATGCAGTTTTGTTTGTAAAAAGGTTCCATGCTTTTATGATATTGTAGTTACTCATGAAGCTTTAAGCTTGAACTCTGTCATTTGAAGACCTGCATCATCCGTTCCTTACTTTTGCATCTTTGTTGCTTTCCAATTTTTTAAGGTCCTCAGTTTGAGGTCCATTTCCAGGCCGCTGAATTTTGGATACCTGGTTAGTACTTTGCTTGCTCAGAGATTTTGTGGGAAAAGGTGGGTTTTATATCAAAACCGTGATGTGCATACTATGAAGGCATCCAAAGGGTGGCGATTTTGTTTTGGAGTTATGCATATATTGCCTGTGTCGCGTCACCGATCTTCCTCTCGAGGGCCAGTGTGGATACTATTACTGATTTCTATAGTCAGCGTATTTCTACTTTTAGTATATGTTTACCCACTTCAGAGATCCGCTGCATGCTACATTATCTCATCTAGAGGTTGTGAAGCTATATCAGTTTGGCTACCCCTTGGCCCTGAAAGAGAATTATCTGATGAAGAGATCGCATCCCGTGTGGTGTTCCGTGACATTTTAAGAATGCCTGCTCCAAAACTCAAGACGCCTAAAATTGCCTTCATGTTTCTTTCTACTGGTTCATTACCTTTTGAGAGGTTGTGGGATATGTTTTTCCGGGTAAGAAACATGCTTTCATGGATTCATATTAGATCTTGTTCCTTTTGTCCTGCGATTAATTTTTTTGTTTAGTCTGGTGCCAATCAAGTGTAGCGTCTATATAGCTTGCTAGAAGAGTTGCCTGGCAGTTACAATACCATGTCACAGTTGCCTTATCTACTTATCTCTTCTGAAAACAATGAAAATGTTTTTCTATTGACCACCATAGAATTCGCATAAATAATACATTGAAGCATAAAAGTGGAAACACACACTGCCAAAAATGTTTGTTGTACTTGATAGGTAGCTTTAGTTTTGAATTTTCTGTAAGTCTGTGTTCTAGGTGTACCATGTCTCGTGTTCAACTAATGGATTTTGCAGGGACATGAGGGCAAGTTCACTGTTTACATACATGCATCGAGGGAAAAGCCCTTACATACTAGTCGTTACTTTGTGAACCGTGATATTCGTAGTGACAAGGTGAATACGCATTCTTACTGACAATGTATCTCGAGTGATGGCAAATAGTGCTTAATGACAATTTTGAAATGTTGTTTATAGGTTGTGTGGGGGAAAATCTCCATGGTGGATGCTGAAAAGAGGCTTTTGGCAAATGCATTAGATGATTTTGATAACCAACACTTTGTGCTACTATCTGATAGGTGAGTTATTTTGAGCATAATTTATTTTGGATCAAGTTTGGATGATATGATGAAGTCACTAACAGCCTCTTTTTGTTTCTTTCAGCTGTGTCCCGTTGCATGATTTTGATTATATATACAACTATTTGCTGTATTCTAATGTCAGCTACGTAGATTGGTAAGGTGTTGCCTTTTTGCCGAAATATGAGAAATCCATTTTAATTTTGAAGTGTTAAATATGAGGTGCCACCTGGGAACCTGGTTTTACACATTATGTGAACTTTTAGATATTATATTCATATGTTCAAAAGCATGTGACATATGCATAACTGTCAATGACTTCGACCATTTAAAACAACATTTATGTTTATTTTTCTGCCATTTGTGATCCAGCTTTGAAGATCCCGGTCCTCATGGAAATGGGAGATATTCAGATCATATGCTACCAGAAGTTGCTTTAAACGATTTCAGAAAGGGTGCACAGGTCTGTTTGCGCATCGATCATTATCCTGTACATATGACCATTCTTTTTTGCCATACCATTTTCGGTTGTTGGTCTAATGCTGTGCATATAATAAGTTGTTCTACAGTCAGCAGGTGTGATTGGGTAAAATTTTAATTGTATGCTTTCTTTGTTGTATAAATGCAGTGGTTTTCAATTAAGAGGCAACATGCTATGGTAATTATGGCTGACTACCTTTACTATGCTAAATTCCGAGATTTCTGCCAGGTAAATTTCATAAAACATCTTTGGCCTTTAAACATGCAAGTGTACGTGTTTGCAAGTTATGTTTACTTAACTTGACTGATCCCTTGCAAAAGAAAAAAAGGATGACGCTCTGATGACATGAGTTATCGCTTCATTTTTGCAGCCAGGTTTGGATGGAAAAAATTGCTATGCTGATGAACACTATCTGCCAACCTTTTTCCATGTAAGCATGAAAGATGTGACTTCCCCTGTTCCCTTTTTCATCTGCCAACCTTAACCACTGTGTACAATGTTTGCAGATGATTGATCCTGCTGGAATTGCTAACTGGTCCGTAACTCATGTTGACTGGTCTGAGGCAAAGTGGCATCCAAAATCTTACAAAGCGGAAGATGTCACTGTTGAGCTATTGCAGAACATTACAGTAAGTTTTATACTGATTATCATGATCATTCTGTTTTCTTAATTAAGTTTAGTACTCACCAATAATGATGTGCTTGTATTTACCATTATCAGACTTCATATAGTGCACACTTAAAACTTGAAAATGGGTCATTATTTTACTGCCTGCATTTTATTCAGAATAAATGATCAAGGATCTTGGTGTCAGCTGATCATCTATAGTTATATTGCATCTTTATTCATTTAATTTTGTATCTCTGCTGAGTTTTGTATTCATGCAGTCAATCGACCTCAGCGTGCATGTTACAAGTGACGAAAAAGTAAGGAGGACAGTTCAAACTTAATTTTTAAATGCTGCATGATGATGCGGAAAACGATGATCTGAATTAACTATTTCATTATTCTGCTTTTGCAGAAAGAGTTGCAGATAAGACCTTGCTTATGGAATGGATTCAAGAGACCCTGTTACTTATTTGCGAGAAAATTTTTGCCTGAAACCCTTGACAACCTGTTGCAGATTTTCTCCAACTACACAGGCGCATAAAATGGACATACCCACAGAATTTTTGAAATTCTTCAGTCAGTTTAAAGATTGCTTTGTGGCCTCCCTCTTCCTCAGAGTGTAGGTTACCTGAAGATGATTGACCGCCCGGTACAAGGCCTTTAGATTTGTCCTTTTTAATTCAAGCTTTAGCTAGGAGAGGGGAGCTGTATCTAATCTTTGGACAGATTTTTGATTTTTTCACGACAAAAAGTCTGTTTATTTGTCCTCTATGGAATCTTGCTTTGGAAATACAAGACCTTATTTGCTTTGTTGGGACGAAATGTAGTTGTTGAGTACATTGAAGGTATAAGAATGCCTTCATTACAGGGTTACATTTCAGCTTCACTTCGACGATGCAAGTCATCAGCACACAATGACACATGGCATTGTTGTTGGTGGCACACTAAAAAAAGGAAAAGGAAAAATATAAATTATATCCCCTTTTAAAAAAAAATATAAATATAGAGAAAATAAAATATTTAAAAAAAATAAATGTCAGTTTCATTTGATAATTTAGAAGAAACACCCAACTTAAATATTTTATAATTAAAAACAGATTCAACTGTCCATTCAGGATATGCACCAACCGATCCATGACAGTAAAATACCACAGAAAGATTGACTAGGGTAAAGGTGAACTAGAGATGGAATAAATGCAAAACAAATATATCTCAAGACATGAGCAACACAAGCTAATACCTTGTCATTGTAATTTGTAACACAAAAAAGGTACATTATTCAAAGCTCGAGAGAGCAAACTAGTCGAAAAGTGAGAATCCCATGTCATCATCGCTCTCTTCCTTCTCTTCTTTCTTCTCCTCAGCTGCTGGTGCTGCAGCAGCTGCACCACCACCAGAAGGAGTAGAGGCTGCAACGGCAGCTCCACCAAAGGAAGCGCCGCCAACAGCTCCTCCAACGATCACCTGTAATTGCCAGAATGTCAGTCCAGCTTCACGCTATCTGTAACAAACTAGTACTCAACACTATTTCATTTAAAACAGGTATCAGGAAATGCCACAATAAAAAATTCCTCCACTTAAAGATTCAAGTTCACCCTCACAAAACTACACTAAAAATTCCAACATTACAATAAAACAACGCATTCCGCTTCGTGATTGTCCAAGCTTATATTCGCAAACACAATGACCTTACACATTAACACCAGCACAAAGAAACTACGCGGAAATTTTAGATTCCCTAATTCTTCAAATTATATCGCAAACATCAATAGTAATATAATTCAATACGATCCGAGATACTCATAATCGAATAGGAACGCTTCATCAATAGCATACAACACATCATAAAAATCAAAGAATTTACAAAACTACCTAATCACGAAATGATCCACTAGATCCTAACCTAAGCGACCGATTAGAATAAACAAGATCACAAAAACGAACCCAACTGAGATTCCGTACGAACCTGAAACACAGCGGATGATGGAGTGACATGAGAGAAAGATGACTGAACAGCGCCGGAGTCGGAAGAAAGAGCCGATTGAACCAATTTCCTCTGAAGCTCAAAAGGAGTAGCGGCGGAGGTTTCAATGTCGCCGGAGAGCTGCTTGGCGTTCCATTCTTTCCCGGAGGTACGGCAGATGAAGGTGTATACTCCCATCGTTGCGGACTTCGACTTTTCTAGACGGCAATGTTGGAAATCTGAGATTTAGTTTATATATGCGTGAGTCTTAGAAAAACCCTATCGTACTCGGAAAGCCTTTGTTTGAAACGCAGCGTTTTTGCTTCTCAGACGAATTCCTGAAGATACTAATAATGAAAAATAGTTTTAAAAAGTAAAAAGATGTAACATGAGTACTTTTTAAAGCATGTTTAATTGTGGAGTTCTTACTGTATGAAATTTGATGTATTAGTGATGCAATGATCGCACACAATGTTTGGAACTATTTAAATGTTTTTTTTTTCATAATTAAGTACTCATGTTCGTCAAATTAATAAAAAAAACATGATTCTAGTGCAAATAAAAAGACTTTTTCATCTTTGAAACCAAGACAAGTTTAGACACTTGTCATTTTCATCTCATTCAGTTCCTATTCTTAGGCTTGCCAATGTTGTATGCCACTAACTCATCTCCACCACCATTTTAACTCATCTTTGTTGAACCCTTTTTTGCAACAAAAAGAAAAGAAACACTTTCATTTCACCACAGGGGCGTAAAACTACATCGACATATTACGCATTCCACGATCGTGGAGCCCTTCTAGAAAGGGCGAGCACGCACGCACGCCACCCGCCGCCCTGACCGACTTCCAAGCGTGCGCGATTCACCTTCATTAGGCTAAATGGCTCGTGGCCTTCAGCAACGAGCCCATTTTACAAAGAGTTTTCTTGTAATAGTTTTCCTCCTTGCTGCTTGTATTTTTATCGTCGCCGAGTCTGCTGATCCTGTAAATGAAGCGGAAGTTTTGTTAAAATTTAAAAGTTCGTTGAGTCATAGCGGGAAGTTTAATAATTGGGATGCGTCGAAGACCCCTTGCGTTCCAAGTGCAAATGTTTCCAACTGGGTCGGGGTTCTTTGCTCGAATGGGAAGGTTTACGGGTTGAAACTCGAAAACATGGACCTCTCAGGGACTATCGACGTCGATTCTTTGACGAAGTTGCCACTTTTGAGGACCATGAGCTTCATGAACAATCAATTCCAAGGCATTTTGCCTGATGTGAAAAAACTCGGGGCTCTTAGATCACTCTATCTTTCGAATAATAAATTTGGCGGGGAGATTCCTAGCAATGCTTTTGAAGGAATGTTACACTTGAAGAAGGTACATTTAGCGCAAAATAAGTTTGTCGGTAAAATTCCTTCATCGCTCGCGGCTTTGCCCAAATTATTGGAAATAAAACTACAAGGAAATCAGTTTGATGGGGAAATACCAAATTTTGCATCGAAGGATTTGAAAAGCTTGGATTTATCGAACAATGCGTTGAGCGGACGGATACCATCAGGCCTTCAAAATTTTGGCACAGCTTCCTTTGAAGGTATTTTTGAGTTAGAAAATGTACATTTTGTTAAATGAGAAGGTGGCCTAATTTATTCATGAAAAAAAAAATTAAAATCTTACAGGAAACAAAAACTTGTGCGGCGGACCTTTGCAGCAATGTCAGAATGGAGCATCTAAAAAGACTGTCATCGTCACATCTGCAGTGGTTGTTGGGGTGGCACTGATCATTATAATAGCGTGCTTACTCATGCCAAATAAGAATCATGGTGATACAACCTCAGCCTCAGAAGCAGCAAATGCGCGTCAAGTTAAGGAAGATGAGTTGGACAAAATGGAGAGAGGCTCGACAGCTTCCAGCACTAGTAGCAAAAGAAGTGACCAAAACAAGCTTTCTTTCCTTAGAGATGACGGAGTAAGGTTTGATATGCCAGACTTATTAAAGGCCTCTGCTGAAGTTCTAGGCAGCGGATACTTTGGATCGTCTTATAAGGCCAAGCTGGTTTGTGGTAAAAGCATGGTCGTTAAGAGATTTAGGCATATGAATAATTTGCCTAGAGAAGAGTTTCATGAGCATATGAGAAGGCTTGGGAGGTTAAACCATCCGAATCTGCACCCAATATCCGCTTACTATTACAGAAAGGAAGAGAAGCTCTTGGTGACGGAATTTGTTCCCAATGGAAGCTTGGCTGCCAAAATCCACAGTAAGTTTATTACGTGTGTTCATAGCTACCGGATTTTCTACGTAAAAATTCTTGGAAATCACTCCCTCTACAAATCATACACCAGAAAGTTAGATATTCGAATGGGCCTTTGTAAAATTATTAAGGTTTTTCTTCTTCTCCGATGTGATTTCAGGCAATCGGAGCGATGAAAAACCAAGTCTTGACTGGCAAACAAGGGTCAAAATCCTGAAGGGTGTAGCCAAGGGTCTGTCATATTTGTACACTGAGCTTCCAAACCTACACATTCCGCACGGTCACTTAAAATCTTCTAATGTGCTCTTGAACGACTCATACGAGCCTCACTTGAATGACTATGGTCTAGTCCCTATCATAAACCAAGAACATGCTCAAGAACACATGATTCCCTACAAGTCTCCGGAGTACATCCAACACGGCCGAATCACCAAAAAGACTGATGTCTGGTGTTTCGGTATACTTATTTTAGAAACACTCACCGGTAAATTCCCTGCTAATTTCTTGTACCAAGGGAAAGCAACGGACGACCAGCCTGACCTTCCAGCATGGGTAAACTCAATGATCGACGAGGACCGGACAGGGGAGGTTTTTGACAAGGACTTGGTGATGGGATCATCAAACAAAGGTGAAATGCTGAAACTTTTGAAAATAGGACTTGCGTGTTGCGAGAGCGACGTGGAAAAGAGATTGGATATGGCGGAGGCTGCGGAGAGGATTGAAGAGGTGAAGGAGTCATGGGAGGATAAAGAAGATGAGTTCTTCTCAACAAGGACATTTGGTGAAGTCAATAGTACTTTGATTTAAGTAAAATGATGGCATGTAGTGTGCAAAGTTGATTCAGTGTTGGGTTGGGGTGGGATGGTGAAAACATTTTAGAGCTTGACTTGCTGATGATTTTGTCAGGTTATTATATACAGCAGACACGTTCATATTATGAATTATATAAGTTTAGCCCGTCTGTTTTCGCATTTCTTCAAATTTCCACTACTCTCGTGTATTGTAAAGATTCATGTCAACAATTGCAAAAGGAAAGATGAATCCAAATCCCAGGTTAGATGCATAGATGTGTATGAAATCTGTAACTAAATTACAAACACAATACCTTGCAAATCACTGAAACTGCATTTGCTTTTTCAAATGTGTAGAATATACAGTTGGTACAGCGTACATGTACGGTAGACGAGGTATACAAATACAAGAAGCCGATGATCTCATATTAAGTTAAAAATACAAAAGAATGGAATGAGGGCTCTTTGTATAACTAGGATGAAATATTCCTATATATTTACAAAAACGGCAGTATGGAACTAAAAATACCACCTTCACTCGCATCTAATATTACACTAAATCTACAACTACGGAACTCAGATGAAGTTAACTGAGTTGGAATTACTCGCCTGTTAAGAAGAATGTGCATGCCTTTCAAGGTTAAGTAGAGGTTTCAGCACTCTTTCTACCTCCGTGCTTTGTAAATTGATCTCTTCCATAATCATGAATGCTAAAGTCCATCTTCCATCAACTATCGCTTTGGCCTTGGCTTTCCATAGGCACCAGATTTAGGGGAAGCTACAAAGGGTAAATAAGATGGTCGTATTCGTAAATGCAACCATCTGGGATGTTTTTCGTCAATCATGGGCTGCATGGAGCAAATAGAGAACATGAATCATGAACAGACCAAAAAATATAAACAAAACCAAATGAGTTAATACTTAATACAAACCTACAGATTCGACATTCCGGAAATTTTTTTATGGGTGTCCACAGGAGGAAAGCTGTGTGAAGCACTGATGAACCCCTTACGGAAATAAATTTAGGAAGTTTCCTAGGCATGTTTGTGCAGCAAATGCAACTTACATTGGAGCCAGCCATAGGAGCTGCAACTCATACAACTCCACACTGGTTTTGTAAAGGTGATTCTTCAGCGAGAATTATCCATCCAGATGTTTCCCGACACACAGCCAGAAAATGGAAGTGACGTTCTTTTCCACGCTCAAATGCTATTCTGCAAGGAACGGCATCTCCTGCACATGGTTCCCAAACAGACTCAAATGCAAAATCAAATTTGAAAATTCATTGAAACAGCGACCAAAGTTCACAAAAACTAACCGAGTTTTAGCTCAATGCCTGGCTTTGGGCCACTTGAATCAAGACCCGCAGCGGTTGCTCGAGAACTTCCAATAGCATCAGATGGCGGATCAACAGGAGGTTGCTCTGGCAAGGTTCTGCCAAGGGAGAAAATCCGGAGTTGGTGAAGAAGTACAAACACCTGAAATGAGCAAGGTCAGATAAAGTAAAAATTAAACCGTGCATAAATGGCATTTTGGCTGATGATGAAACTTTACAATAATTGATACTCGTAGCACACAAATCAAACTTTAAGTGCACCTATGACTGCAGTGCCAGACTTTACATTATTAACCAAACTTCGATCATACTCAAAGCAACACAAGAAGGCCTAAGAGCATACCTTTACTGCTTCCAATAGTCTCTCTGCAGCTGCAAAGGATGAATCAGCAGGAAGTGCTGTTCAAACACCCAAATGACTAATTAAAAACCACATGCATGGGCTGAATACCACAGATTACAAAATCATTCTGTGAAGTATACCTTCAAAAGACGATTTCTGAGTTGGCAACAAAAGACTCTTTGGTTCTTTCCTTGGGGATGAAGCTTCCATTGCTGCAAGAGTCAAAGTATGTGTCTTAAGCATTACATGGTCGATAACAGATTCATCACGCACACTCTACTCGGAAAAAAAATACAAGTGCAGCAACCTCTTTTGCATTTTGTCCATTCATCACGAAGAACATTTATTAGATGATCTGGCCAGGTTCCTCGAACCTCCTCTATAAGGGCAACTGTAGCAGCCTTGTATGAAGTCTGGAAACCATATCAATTAATGGAGCACTCAAATTTTCCGTCAATGAGCATGTACATGTATAAAAGTGAAATAAAGAATAGAATATTTAACCCTTACGACAGTGAAAACCTTTTAACTCAAAAAGGTTCATGAGAAACCAGTACAACAACTACGAAAGATATTTGGTTGTGTAAGAATGTTACAACATACATAAGCAACCAGTCAACACAGAGCTGGAAGTGAAACCTACTTCTAAGAGTTCAAGATGCCGAGAGTTGAACTCCGCCTCACTGTAAGGAAGCAACTGGCGCAACAGCCAACCACCATCCCAGAAGGTTTCGGCAGATATATTATACCGGCAGAAAAGACTCACAAGAGCATCAAGCACCTACCCAGAAAATTCATTCACATCCATGGATGTTTAGTGTCAATATCATAGTCCAAACCCATATGGATTTATCTTGATATGAAAATAGTTGTGGAAACTATGAAAGATGACTTCAAAGTATGGTATAAAACTCACCACATACAGGCACAGTTTGCATAGTTATAACTTAAAATGAGGTATACTATTTGTGTCTATTTATTTAAGGTAAGCTGGTGGACGGTATGAGCAATTATTTTAATCAGGGCTGGAACACCCTGACCGGGACAGGCACAGAAGAGGGGTGGGCACCCTCCATACACTATATTTTTGTGTTCCTACTCGAATTTTAAAACCCCCACTGGAGATAAAATGCATGCATGATATAAAGACAACAAGCTTCAAGGAGGGACTTGTTTTTTTTGTTTTGTTAAATACCTGGAATCTATGTGTCGTAAAGCTCAGTCTATTTTCGGGTATAGAGCAGGAGACACCATACACCATACTGATCCTGTTTCAGTAGATGGATAACAAAAAGACTTGAGTAAAAAATAATTTAAAAACATGCCTCAGAAAAGGAATCAAGTTGATACGGCAAAAAGTGGACACCTTGAGCATTTGCAAATAAATATCAATCTCACAGCAGAACTGATTCACAACAGAATCAGATTCTGAAGAAAATAATTGTTCTTCGCCTAATGCACAAGTTTCATATAAATAATTTATTTTGCAAATAAAGGCCATACATGTGAACAAAGAATTTTAAAATAAATAAATCAACATTGCAGAGTCAAGTACATAAACAATTCAGCTGTTATATCAGTAACATTGAACATCAGCTACCAGCAAGGGTTTTTTATGCTGTTTGCGCTGTGGAAGGATTCCGAGTGCATCAAGAACGGATTCATCCAACTCTACAATGTACATCGCGGAGAAAATGGGAATCAAATGCAAGCAAAATGAAGGGAATTTTGCAAACTTATAGCTGAAGATTTATCTAGACAATTTAAAGCGAAGACAAAAGAAATGCGGTGAAACCAAATAGTCAGCATGAAACCTTTTGTTTGTAGAGATGTTGCTAACATGCTTAGTGAGCCTAACACTTGTATGTCATCCCGTTTAGTAACATATGCAAGCAAACTTTCCCTGCATCAAACAAGGTATCACAAACCGTGACAAAGAAATCTAGCAAATAACATAGACTAAAAATATGGAACTAAAATGAATACGCATGCTTCAAACGGATGGTGATGGAATTTTACTTCTTTAAGAAAATGTATTACCTCAATGCTAAATGTGATGCAATACACTAGCATCTTGATGACGGCTTGGACGAAATCGACTACTTGAACGGATGGATTGAGATTGTAAATTGAGTTAGAAAATAAGGCTAGGGAGGAGACATTGTGGATCGAAGGAATTTGAGATTGGAGTGGCGATGACGAGTTAAAAGTTTGAGATTAAAATTGGATTGGTAATAGCATATGAGAGGTTATCATGAATGGCGGACGATGTGGGGAGATTTGACATTGAAGTGTAAATGATTTAACAATAAAGTCTGGAGATAGAGAACTTGGTGGTCGTGGTAGAGTGAGATAATTTGAGAGTGTATGGTAGGGTGGCGGCAGAGTGTGATGAATTGAGAGAGTATGGTGGTGGTGATTAGGAATGGCAACGGGCAGGTCGGGGCATGTCCTCGGCCGATTGCGACCTGCCCTGCGCGGATCGGCGTCGATCTGCCCTGCCCTGCGTGCAGGTCGAAAATCCCTCGATTTGGACCTGCCCTGCCTGGACCTGCGGGGACCTGCCCTGCACTGATCCGAAGTTTGCATCGCAATTTAGACTATCTTCCGTTCAAAATTTAAATTTACCTTCAACTAGAGATTTGTAGATAATCGAATCAGCTTTCTAATGGTATATAGAACATCT
>JAWWMW010000940.1:22562-48878 GCA_035048345.1 Echeveria elegans
CTCATTGAGGAGAGAAATATAAAGCTCTCACTCAATGAGGAGAGAATAAAAACCTCTCACTCACCGCAGAATAACACCGCGATGAGGAGAGAATAAAGGCCTCTCACTCACCGCAGAATAACACCGCGATGAGGAGAGAATAAAGGCCTCTCACTCACCGCAGATGAGGAGAGAAATTTTAACTGGGTTCTACGAAATAAAGACGTAGAACAGAATCCAGTTATTCCAAATAAGGGCCTCCACCAAAAGCTGACCCAATCCCAACCCATCCTGTCCGATTGTCACTACATGTGTATCCCTATGCATCAACAGCAGCACCTTCCTTCAAATATGTAAGGAGAGGAGGTTGTCATAGTGCGCCCATCATTGCCTGACGCTTCATGCTTCATCTCTGCTGCTTTGCCACTCCCTCTGGAATACATCATCCGAAGAAAATTGGTACACCATCTGAAATGCACCAGTTTATTTTGTGAAGCTTCTGAATTTGTTGGATCCTGTTTAAACTTCACTCTTCCCCAACTCCAACACAGACAGGGCCTCAATTCAGACCCGCTCAAAATCCGAAAAAGAAACATTCAATTTCAATATCCCTAAACCCCAAATCTGAGCAAGCAGAGGACTTGAGAAAAAAGAGGCGGAGACGTTCAAGTACGACGATTCAATTTCAGTTATTTCTCCTTCTCTTTTTTTCAAACAAAAATGACGCACTCCAATTTGTTCTTTCCGGTACAAAGATCAACATCAAGATTAACAAACCGCGAACGTCCAACCGAAGCACAAACCAATGGATCTTCGAACTGGCGCATCACAAACCACGTTTAACAAAGGGAGTATGAATCAATCCACACCGCTAGGGATACGTCTCCAATTAAATCTCGGTAGGTATCAAGGGAAAAGGATGAAGAGCGACCGGTGGAGAGGACGGCGGAACGAAAACGGCCAAAATCGCCAAAATCGCCTGCGGCCGCTTCCCAACCGTCATCGCCTCATGATCCAAAATCAAATTAAATTAAAACATTCGAACAAAACGATAATATAAGTATAAACGGAGAAACCAACGTTAAATACTATTAACCCATTTCCATTAAGAATCCGTCCGTTTTGATCCAACGATATTAAAAGTGTAAACGGATAATTTTGCTCATTATCCCATTTTGGTATCTACCCATTAACCCACCCGTTAGTCCGTCTTGATACCTCTTCACATGATCAATCTGCAGACAGGCCACAGGGCCGGCCATTTGACCACGCCATAGGGATTAAGGATGAGAAACGAAATGTTGTAGTTGTGGTTGTGGTGGTTAATAAGTTACCAAATGTTGATTGCTGCCAACTGTTACCGACCACCACACTCTACCTTTTTTATATATTTATTTACCAGTGGCTATTCCGTGTCCGACGGAAATGCATGGAACAGATGCTTATGGTCTGAGCTCGTGAGATCTGTGTAAATTTAAACTTAAAAAATTAAAGGTGTGGACAAAATTAATTTTTATTTTTAAATGAGTAAATTTTTTGTTAATTTTATTGTTTAATTTTTAAATTTAAATGATTTTGGAATGTTTATTTTTAAAATTTTAAATGGGTATTTTTTCATATTTTGTCTTATTTCTATTTTATCATATTCATATTTTGTCTTATTCCATAATTGATTCAGCGACAAAATTACATGATTTAGCGACGAAAAAATCTATGTGTTGTGCACACTATCTACTGTAAATTTATTATTAAGTGTATTCTATTTTCATCATCATTAATCACAAATTCACAATTACACTCCTTTTTCCCATTCTTGTTTCTTTCTCTCACTTTGATTGCACCCATATACTACTAGTAAGCAGAAGCAGTAGAGAAGGGAACCATCAGAAAACCACCACATGGCTGAAGACCAGCAGCAGCTACACAAGGAGGAGGAGGAGGAACCTATTGAGCAACAACCACCTACAGATCAAGCTGTGGTGGTGAAGGATACCCCTTTGGATCACAAACCAGATAACCACCCTCACCTTCCTACAACATCTGATGACTCTAAAGCAATTGTATTGGCTGACAGTATATGCTCTTTCTTCTTTTTTCTTTTTTATATTTTTTACAAAATTAGTTCAAGTTATCATTTTGTTTGAGGTATATTCTGAATTGTTTCCTGGAATTCCAGAACCTCCGGAAGAGAAGACGACCGCTCAAGAAGGTTCTATTAACAGAGGTATGAATATTGTATTTGCTATGAACCCTTGGATTGAACGTTTAATTTTATTTATGTCAATTTAGTGTATGTGTCGATGTATATACAGTAGTCTGAATTCAATTGTTGGAATGTATGATTTCATAGATGCCGTCCTGGCCCGTGTCTCTACGGAGAAGAAGTTATCACTGATTAAAGCCTGGGAGGAGAGCGAGAAATCCAAAGCTGAAAACAAGTATCATCGTCCCTTCCTCTTTTTTTAAAAGGAAAAAATATATAGTCAAGCAGCCTCTCAAAAATTGCTCATTTTGGCCTCAGGGCTCAGAAGAAGCTATCATCTATTGCTGCTTGGGAGAGGAGCAAGCAAGCTGAAATTGAGGCTGAGCTCAAAAAGATTGAGGTAATGATAATTTAGTATTCTTGCCCGTGGTTCGCATATTTATTAAACTGTTTAATGTCAATTAGGAAAAATTGGAGAAGAAGAAGGCTGAATACATAGAGCAAATGAAGAACAAAATAGCCATCATCCACAAGGAAGCTGAAGAGAAACGAGCCATCATTGAGGCTAAAAAGGGTGAGGAGATACTCAAAGCTGAAGAAACCGCTGCAAAGCATCGTGCTACTGGTACTTCCCCAGTCAAGACAGGATGCTTTGGGTTCTGAGAGACAGGGTCTCATCAGGAGGTAGTTATTTACATGTCTAAATGAATGTTCCTTTGGTCGTGCAGACCAAAAATTTGGATGCTGTATTTATGTGCATTGCAAGAACGGTAAATGTAATTTGTGTGCAGTGTGTTGTCATGGAAACTATAATAACTAGTCGTATTGATAATAATAATTTCTAGGGGAGAGCACATTTCCCGTTTTCTCGTTTTTCCATTTTTTTACCGTCCCGTTTTACCGTTTTACCGAAAAAAGGGAAAACAGGAAATTTCCCGTCGGTAAATCGGAAAAAAATGGAAACGGTAAAAGGTTCCGAAAACGGGAAATTCCCGTTTTTCCGTATATATATATATATTTATTATATATTTAATTATTTATATTTTAAATTTAATTAAACAAATTAGTATTAAAATCAGAGATGTTATATGTATTAGGGATGTTAATATTATTTGTTATTTGTTAATGTCACAAAATGTCATATTTTTCTATTGTTTTATGTATTTGTAATAAAACATGAATGAAAATAAAATAAATAAAATAATTAAAATATGTTATATGTATTATAAATGGAAAAATGGGAAAAAGAGAAAAAGGGAAATTTCCCGTTTTTCACGGAAAATGGTAAAATATTAACGGGAAACGGAAAATGATTTTTTCGGGCGGGAAAACGGAAAACGGGAAAGCGGGAATTTTCCGTTTGCTCTACCCTATTCGTAACAAAAGTAGTTAGAAGAAGAGAAGAGGAGAAGAATATTGTTTGTGCAATTTAATATGAAGCATATTGACAGTCGAACTATCCCTTGTATTAACTTACTTATTATCGACACTAAATATATAGTATTCTGTTCGTTACACCCAGTTACTCCCTGTTAATGTATCTAACTTGACATACTCATAGTCAGGTGCAACTCCTACGTTATTAGTTCATCTCTTGACTAAACTTTGCGCTAACATAAATCTAACCAATGGCCACTCTTGTTTTTCTCCGATCGATCTCCAAACAGTTTAACTATAAAAAACTAGTTATCTAAATAAGATTGTCCGTTAAAGCCTCCCTAAATAAACAATGTTGAATTCATGTGTTATGAGTATAAAGAATTAATAATAAAACAAATACACTAGATGTAAGCGCAAGTCTCAAAACATAGTCAATACAAGTTCATGCTCTCAACCGATACTAAGAGTTTAGCTTTTCATCGCCAAATACATTCTCATAATTAAATATTCTAAACATTTCAAGAAGAAAAAAAAAAGAGTAAGAAAGCTTAGGTCGTAATCTAGGTCAGAGTCTGATCTTGCTTGCTTGCTTCGCTCGTTGTGTTCTTCGTCGGAATGATGGCTGAAAAATAGGGCAGGTATGCGGAATGGAATTGAAACTTAGGCGTCGTAGGTGTCTTCTTAATGGCTCGACCTAGCACTCTATTTATAGTGCTAGGCGTGGTCTTTAGATAAGGACTCGAAGTAGAAATCCTTATGGAGCTCGAGTTTGTTGTACTTGATAATGCTCGTTCTCTTCCTTTAGACTGAGTTCCACTCTTAGATAATGATCTTCAGTTCCCAAGCCGCCTCTATCCTTTAGGATAACGGTTGTACTCTTCATCTATATCTAATTCGGCCAGTCTTCTCTTTTAGAAATATTCATCTCGTCCATTATCTTCAACTTTCGGTCCTCTATATGTCTTTATCTCTTTCCGAGGTCTTCACAAGAGTTGTAGATAATTTTCTCATATTTCCAACGGTACATAGTTCGTCTCATTTGGATTCCGGATGAATTTCCTATAGAATTCTTAATCCAACTAGGATTCGTTTGTGCGCGATCAGTTGTGTTTGCGCATGCTCATGCCTTTGCTCGCGCAACTTCTGTTTCTACGTCGCTTCTCCAAATTTGCTGAGACTTCCTTCTTAGAAAAAATGTCTTTAATCATGACATTTTAGCTCGTATTCATCCTTTCGGCATTTTATGCACTGAAATACAAAACTACACCAAAGGCGTAATCTTATACACAATATTGAACTAACAAGACTGGTATTATGGACCTAAACGAGCGTCAATATACGCTCTATCAAATCCCCCACACTTAGCCTAGTTCGTCATGAACAAGTACTGGACTATAAGGACGAATAATTAACATGTTTCCTGCTTAGAGCGCATAAGTCAAGCTTATATTGTCCAAACATTATAACAAATACCGTGCGCTATCAAACATTATTCTTGTGCATACTTTAATCAGTTAAGAGTAATTTTTCTAAATAATTGATACCTTTCGCGTGAAATTCAAATTAATTTGGATGAGTGGAAGATAGTCCTTTATAGGGTCCTGATCATCCTCTTCTGTTTCGAGTTCTCGTCTCATGGTTAAACTTCATCGCTTTCTTTGACGCATGATAGATTCACGTTTGTACGGGATTATATAGCATCTAGTTCATTCATGGCACTCAGACACTTCTTTATGAGGTTTTCATCTTTCTTTTATATCGTCTTTTGAACTTTACTTCAAATCGATGCGTCCTTTATATGTTTCTCGTTTGTGTCTCTCTATTTGTTCCTTGAATGGTTCCAGTCATAGCCTTCGAATATCAGCTATGGAACAACGTCCCGCTCTCCCTCTCTTCTTTCTGTGTGAGTCAAGCTGGGCATTTGCAACCGCTCACCCTTTCTCGATTACTTGAATTGAGAGAAGACAATTTGCTTTCCTGTCTCACCACGCCTTGGGATTATATCTTTGACTTTTGCGTGGCTGAGCCACTCTTTGTTCCTTCTGATTGCGAAGCGTCAACCTCCACAATTGCCATTTAACTATGAAACTCGACTTGTCAAAACATCTAACAATTGATCGTCTCTCTAGCACTTTTCTGTCAACCCCACGTCCACTTGGTATTTCGAGGAATAGTAACGAGAAAATTTCAAAACTTTTACACTTAAACACTAAAGTTAGCTTTGAATACAACATTAGATAATAAAATGGTAATCATGTCATAATATTACGTCAATTCGACTATGACTAGCTTTCATTTTCTTCTTCACGTCTAAAATAATACTCCCTCTGTCCCATATTATAGTTCTCATTTCCTTTTTTGAAGTTCCAAAATATACTTCTCATTTCCTAAAATGAAATATTTTTTACACTCACAAACACATTCTCTCTCCAATCTATTTATTTTTTATTCTTTCTTACCTACTTTTATTTCACATACTTTACTTTTCTTAGAATTTGTGCACAAACCCAAATGAGCACCATGAAAGGGGACAGAGGGAGTAAAAAATTAAAGTTTTGCTAAAGAAAGAAACTGACTAACTTACCTCTGTGCATGTGGACTTCTTGCGCATGTAACTACTCCTTTGCGCATGTTGACTCCCCCATACTTAAACAACGTCGTGTCCTCACGACTTACGTCTAAGTATTACGAGAAAAACAACAATTGCAAATATAACTAACATATTTCTAACTAATTTTTCTTACTTGCAATAAAAAATGACTAAAATTGAAAAACCATGATTGGTTACCTCCCGACAAGTGCCTTTATTTAACGTCGTTGGCTCGACATTACCTTTGACTCTTACGGCTTTCCTCGTGACCTCCCTACACTAAGACGAACACTCATCCTCGGGCATTTTTTTCGAGCTCCTGGCAGTACGCCTTGTTGTGTGGGTTCCTGCGCAATAACCAACCTCTTTTATCAAATTTAGGTGGGGCGTTAGGTAAATATAAAGTAACCGTGTATGAGTCAAAGTTGATGTTTGCTCTGATTGTGGTGAGAAAAAGGTCGCCCCAATATAACTTTTGAAGTGAGTTTCATTCTATCCGGAGCTTTAACTACTATGAACTCTATGGGTATAGAGTATCCCTCTATGCGCACTTCTATGTTGACAATGCCCTTAGGTTTTTTTCGAATTTGGTCTCCATACCAAAGTTCGCTCTTGTATGGGTGTAGAGGCGACATGTTGGCTTTCTCATAGATCGATCCTGGCAATACATTCCTTCTTGCGCCCGTGTCAATTAAACATGCATGTCAACACATGTGTTGTTTCTATAGTTACACGTAAGACGAAAGCTCCATGGTCAGGACGCTGAATAAGTGGCTTTAGAATAACTACTTCTTAATATGCTGATTCATCTTCTCCCGAGAGTTGTTGCATATGAGAATCAGGGTCCTCAGCCAAATTTTCGTTTTTGTCTTCCTTAAAATCATTACTCAATAGTTCTAAATAGTCTGGTGGCTCTGCACTTTCTGTTGGATTGATGTCAAATGTACCTTCAGTTGGATCGTTCTCATAAGTATCACTTAGTGTGAGGATATCATCTCGCATTCCCCAGTCTCCAATTCGCGTGATTCTTTCTGGTTGCGCGTCTGTTTGTTCTGCTTGCGCACCATCTTGCGCGTTATCTTCTATGTGCTACAACAATTTTCGTGTCATCATGTCAAGTAGCTTTCGCTTCGACCCATTTAGAAACATAATCAACTGCAACAACTATATATTCAAATCGAAATGAGCTAGCGAATGGTCCCATAAAATCCATGCCCCATAAATCAAACACTTCATCAACAATAATTGGGCATTGTGGCATTGTTAAGTTCCACGTGCTCAACAACTCTAATTAGTATAGCAATTGTATGTACGAGGTCGAATCCTCAGGGAGCTGATACGGTTGTCTTCCTTCTTGTTCCTGAAACTAAAAGAAAACTTGTGGTGTTTGAGTATTCGTGAGTTCGTAACAAAAGTAATTAGAAGAAGAGAATAATATTGTTTGTGCAATTTAATATGAAGCATATCGGCAGTCGAGCTATCCATTGTATTAAATTGTTTATCATCGACACTGAATATATACTATTCTACTCGTTTCACCAATTACTCCCCGTTAAGGTATCTAACTAGACGTACTCATAATCAGGTGAAACTTCTACATTATTAATTCCTCTCTTGACTAAACTATGCAGTAACATAAATCTAACCAAGGGTCACTCCTGTTTTTCTCCGGTCAGTCTCCAAACAGTTTAACTATAAAAAGCTAGTTATCTAAATAAGCTTGCCCATTAAAGCCTCCATAAATAGACAATGTTGAATTCATGTGTTATGCGAATAAAGAATTAATAATAAAACAAGTATACTAGATTTAAGCGCAAGTCTCAAAACATGATCAATACAAGTTCATGATCTCAACCGATACTAAGAGTTTAGCTTGTCATCGCCATATACATTCTCATAATTAAATATTCTTAACAATTCAAGAAGAAGAAGAAATAAAGAGTAAGAAAGCTTAGGCCATAATCTCATTTGGATTCTGAATGAATTTCCTAGAGAATTCCTAATCCAAATAGAATTAGGATTCGTTTGTGCGCGATCAATTGTGCTTGCGCATGCTCTTGCCTTGGCTCACGCAACTTCTATTTCTACTTCGCTTCTCCAAATCTGCCGAGACTTCCTTCTGAGAAAAACTGTATTTAAACATGTCATTTAGCTTGTATTCATCCTTTCTGCAGTTTATGCCCTGAAATACAAAACTACACCAAAAGCGTAATCTTATACATAATATTGAACTAACAAGACTCAATGTCTGAATTTTACACTTCAAAAATTAAATAAATAATTAGCGACCACGTGGATGCGAATGCTTTATTTAATTTTCTGGCTTCTTGCTCGTGTTTGACCTCTTAATGTCTGAATTAGTCTTTGAGCTCAACATATGAATTGTATCATTTGAGTCAGCTTTCATAAAGATTATGTTTCGTCTTCATCGGATCAATGACTCATCTTCTAGAAGCTTTCGAAGCACGAAAGGTCAAGAAACACACAATGTTTGAGATGCATTCTTCTTTACGAGACACTAAACCACTACTTTGAAATGTATGCATCAATCATACAAGGAAATCAAAAACCACTTATCTCGTATGGCATGACGAAAGTTTTTACACTAAACTAGATTGATGCTTACATTTCAAAGTAGTGGTTTAGTGTCTCGTAAAGAAGAATGCATCCCATACATTGTGTGTTTCTTGACCTTTTGTGCTTCAAAAGCTTCTATAAGATGAGTCATTGATCCGATGGAGACGAAACATAATCTGTTAGAAAGATGACTCAAAATGATATAATTCACATGTCTGGCTCAATGACTGATTCAGACATTATGAGGGCCAAATACGAGCAAGAAGTCCGAAAATTAAATAAAACATTCGCATCCACGTGATCGCTAGCTAATTATTTATTTAATTTTCAAATTATTAAATTCGCGTCCACGTGGTCGCTAATATTCGACTAGGGTTTAGAGTTTAGTAAAAAATATATTCATTAGCGTCCACGTGGTCGCTAAATATATTTTTTGTGTTTGTAAAATATTGAAAATTGTAATATTTTGTGATCACGTGATCGCTAATTTATTTCTTAGTTTTGTAAATACTGAAAAATATAATATTAGCTTTCACGTGGTCGCTAATGTATTTCTTATTTTTCTAAAAAAGTGAAAATTATAATGCTAGCGTCCACGTGGTCGCTAATGTATTTTGCCAATATTTCCGCGCCAACATTAGCATCCAGGTTTCAATCTGCGTCCAATTGGACGCTAAATATAGCGTCCATAATTTAGTAGCGTCCACCTGGACGCTATATTTGCTTCCATCCTAGGTTGGACGCAAATTTGTGGCGCTAAATTTCTAGATTGGTGTAGTGTAACTCAAATGAACAATTACAACTGAAAATAAAAATATATTTAAATATTTAAATGATAAACCTATTTTTATTTATTAATTAATGGTATTTCTTATTATTTTCAATTAATTATTAATATATTTTTTGCATTATGACAAATATATACTCCCTCCGTCCCCTTATTAATGTTTCATTTCCATTTCGTGCATCCCAAAATTATATTTTCATTTTCTTAAATATAATATTTTTTATTCTCACATTTAAACTCTCTCATATCTTTTTATCTTCAACTCATTATTTTTTCTACTTTTGTATCACATACCGTATAAATATAAGAGAAAATGATGATGATATTTTTGGTCATTGAAACGTGATCATTATGATCATATTGCAAGGCTAGATTAACGATAAAATGCTAGAGAGAGAAGGATGATTGACTTTTCTAGTCATTTGCATAGATGGCTAAGCAGTCATGGTTCCATGTATGTAACCGTAATCAATTTTTTACTTTATACCCCAGGTTAGACATCCTTAATAATCTATGAAAATGAGGAAAACATAAACTTTTTTAGTGAGCTCAAAATGAATAATTAAGACCAAAAGAAGATACTCTAATAAAACCTAGTAAAGAATATATTCTCACTTTAGTAAAGACTAATACATGGTGCCTTTTGTCAGGATTCAGGAATAATATGTAAATGTAATTAATTAATTAATTAATTTTAAAATTTCAGTTCAGTTCAGTTCAGTTTCAGTTCATGTCAAAAGAACAGACCCTAATAGTCCCCTACATATATGATCATTTAATTCTAGTATGATTTGAACTATGAAGATAGGAGTATTGTGTTATGATCTTCGAAAAACATCTTCCTCCATGTTTAAAAAATAAGGTAAATTGAGACTCAAGCGTGAAGGACTCAATTTCAAGAAGATGATGAGGTTGATAAAGGAATGGTGTCATGAAGGCATGTGTGGCATATACAGACAAGTCTTTTTCTGGATTTAAGGCTGAAACTTAGGGTCAGGCTTTACTTTTCACACACCAAACTTATTAAATAAAATCAATTAAATACAAATGTGTTCTTGATCGATCAAAGGCTGGCTGGCTGGCGGGCGCACAAAGCCAAAGCCAAAGCCAAAGCCAAAGCCAAAGCCCATGATAAAGGTGGCTTCTTTCTTTCATTCACTGCCTTTTTATGCGTCAGATTCGCGTGCATTTTCATTTCCACAATTCTCAGAATTATTTTAAAGCCCATTTTCAGGTTATGATGATAATGATAAGTTTCATTTTTGAGTCTTTGGCTCTATTTTTTTGAGTTTAATTTTAGTTCAGTTCAATTAAGTTAAGTTCAATTCAGTTCAGTTCAATTGATAAACATTATTTATAAACATACGAATAAACTATGCAATATACACACAATCAAAAAATTACTAATAATATAAGAATAGAAATATAAATATTTAAATTTTTTATAAACATAAGCAAAATATAATATTACATGAGTTATTCATTAGTGTTCATGTCCACAACATCTTCTTTGTCGAGATTGTTTTCATCTATTTGAAATGTTATTATCTTTCAACTGATTCATATGTGCTTTTTGATGGTTATCAAAAAAATCAAAAAAAATCAAAACCATTTACCCATCATGTGCTAGGATAGAGATTTGTAATTGATGCATTCTAATAAAGTTGTGGAGCATAAAAGTGGCAAGTATGATATCAATTTGACGTACATATTCTGATTGAGGCATGCTTTTAAGAATCTTTCACGTCTTTTTTCGCAATACCAAATGATCTTTCAATGATGGTTCACAAAGATGAATGTCGATAATTAAACTTTTCATAAATTTTAGTAAGTGGATGTGTAGTCGTGAAATTTTATATGAATATAAAATAGAGAAAACAAATGAATATTGTATTCTTGCTTTTGTAAGCTGCGGATACAATCGTGATTCTACGGTAATGTTGTTATTGTTGAATATAAAAGACGAATGGTTTGACTTTTGTGCTTGGCGTCGGTGAAGGTCTTGATGACTTGATTTACCTGGACGCTGAAGAATTTGGACGGCGAGAGTTTGACACTTCTTCTCTGGCAGGCTGTGCTAGATGTGCGCACTTGTTGACTGCTAGATGGCGGAAGATGTAGCGCATGACTTGCTTCTCTCCTTCTCTGGATTCCTCTGAATTTTTGAGTGTTGGTTTATGAGACTGAAACTCTCTATTTATAAAGAACTTATTGAGCTCGTAGTACTGGACTTCTCTACCCGGGCTTAAGTGCTGACTTGCCCAATAAGTCAAATTTCGGTCCAAACATGTTTATCGACCCAAGTCTTTCTTTAATTCATCGGACCGGCCCAAATTTCTTTTAAATTAATTAAATTGAATTAAAACTTTGTATTAATTCAAAATAATTAATTTAAAATCATTTTTCAGCATAAAATCAAAATTTTAATGCCTACAGAATGACCATGGGTAAATGTCGGTATATGATAACAAGTTTATTTATCTTTATATGATGCTGAATATCAAAGTGTATTCGGATAACCATAATCCACTTAATAATATTTTCATTCAGAAAAACTAGACTTATCAATCATGTGAATAATATAGAGCACATAATAACCATAAAATAATTTTATACTTGGAGGTAGATGTGGAAAACAATACTTTAGTTGTGTAATTGAATTCGTCCTAACATCGTTAAACGAATATCATAAATACGAGTATAATTGTTTGCACTTTATATTATAACTTCTCTTATGATAACCAATTTTTTTGTAACTTCGTATGATAATAAATTTTAAATATTTCAAATGAATATACTTCAGAAACAATTAATTCTATAGTTAAAAATAATACAAAAATAAATTTGATTAATAATTTTCAATTTTATAATTTTTAATTCTATACTCCATTTATAATTTTCAATTTTCAATTTTATAATTTTTTTATAATTCTTAATTTTATAATTTTTTTGAAATCTACCTGATCAAATACGGTCAAATACAATCAAATAAGATCAATTGGTCAAATACAATCAAATACAGATGAATAGTGATGGATGACATGTAATGTAAATAAGGAGGGTGGGAAGGGACATTTTTGTCAAAGTTTTGTTGCAATAGGGTCTTTGGTGATGAAAATAAAGGAATTAGTGAGGGAAAGTATGTGGTTGGTAAATGATTGATTTTGGACTTGTAGTATTCTTTTATATATATAGATTTTTTAATTTTTAATTTTCAGTTCAATTTAATTTAATTCAATTCAATTCAATTCATATTTTGTTCACCAAAAAAGAACATAACCTCGGTGTGGTAGTGTGGTGATTTCAATGACGTAAAGATTCCATCTTTTTTGCTTTTCTTTTCTTTTCTTTTTTATGTAATTTGTTTTGGTGCGCTGGATCTGGTTTTTGGTGATTGTAGTTTTAGTCTTCTTCTTGTTGACAGCTATAGAGAAAAACATAAGCGTTTTCTTTTCATCTTGTATTTGTGCTTAACGTTGAGTGCTTCGTGTTTGTGTCGCCTGCGGCCAGATGTTGTTTGATTCTTGTCATCTGATTCTGATCTCAATAGGTGGTAAAGTTTGCAGCTTTGTGGAAAGTGCTCTTGGCCCATCTGTGTCTGTGTTGGTTGGTTCTCAAACACTCCTTTTTCTTTCTTCTCATTCATCCATTCAATTCCACTATTTTCATTAATCTCTCCAATACCCTGTCTTTCTCTGAGCCCTTGGCTTCAGTTTCATCTCAATCACTCCTTTCTGGTTCGGTTCATTATATATTTATTTGGTTTTTTCTGTTTGATTCTTGGATATCCTTTTAGGTTTCTTTTGTGGTTTAATTAGGGTTTGGATTAAAGATTTGTTCTTGTTGTCCTTGTATCTGATTTGAGTTCAGGGGATGTTTTTTTGTATCGATTTTGATCTGATTTGAGTTTACTTTGCATTTCTAATGATTTTTGGTTTTTGTGCTCCTTATTTGGCAAATCAGCTGCCTCAAACATGTCCAAGGAAATGCATGACTGAAGATGCAGCGTGTCCACTGATTGTGTGGCTTGCTGCACTGGTACCATGATTTGTGTTTCTGCTAAATTTAGGTTGGAATTTAGATAAGTCGTGTATGGTGGTGTTATAAATAAGGATTGAGGAGTGAGGACTGATTTCAGGTATTGGAATTGTTGAATAAATTATAGCAAAGGGGAACACACTGGCATAGAAAGGAGTTTCCGTTTCAGTAGGAGGGATAGAAAAACACTAAGGGATTTTGGCCGGTGGTGCGCATGTGTCAGTTTCGAGGCAAGTGGGAATGTGGTATGGGGTTTCTTGTTTTTTTGAGGTATTGTATATTTGTTAAAGGGCTTAGTCTCTCAATGTCTCCGTAGTTGCTAGGTTTCTGCTGCCAAGGTAGGAAACAGTGCTTGCGATTGGGTTTATAAGTTTATCTTCACATTGAAGCGAGGAATTATAGAATAAGCTTACCACTTGGGAGCGGTTTTCTAGCTTTGGTTTCTTGCAAAAGATTCGTTCCACGAGAAAAAAGGAAAATTAGTACGGACCCTTTACTTGAGTCATTGTTGCTCGTTTTACATTCCTTGGGTAAAAATCTTCAGCTGCTCGGTTCTGAGTTTGAGCAGCGGCCATTTGAGCGGATCTGGTTGTAAAATTTGAGCGATTCCGGTATCTGAAGGTCTCTGATCAGTCTTGAGGAAAATGAAGTTTATGAAACTTGGATCGAAACCAGATCTGTTCAAGAATGAGGGAGACAATCTCAGGTCAGACATGCCATGGTTTCTCAAATTCTTACATCTTTCTCATGTTTTTCGGATTCACGCACAAACATAACTTATATTGATGTTTATGAAATAAGAAATTCGAATTGTCCTTAGAGGAAAAATTTGTGCGTAGGCACTGAGTTAAAAACTATAAAGCATTGTAGATCTAGTCAATAGAATTCCGTGATTTCTTCATGATTCTGTAGTCTATACTACTTATGAACACGAACTAGCCATGGAACCTTGGTCTGTAGTCTGGTCGGAGTTCAGTTCTTGCAACCTTTACCTTGTTGTGTATCCAGGTAATTGATTCTAACTTCTGTCCTTTCACTGCTTACTGGAAACATGTATATTTGAATTTATTTCTATTGAAAAAGAAATGCACGTAGAAATTGGTTTTCAAGTTCGATGCATATATACAAAGTTGCAATGTGTTATTAATGCTGCTACTTTATTATTATGTTTAGGTATGTAGCAACAGATTTAGCTACAGACTTAGTGGTTACGGTTGGAGACATCAAATTTTACTTGCACAAGGTACGAGTTTTACAACAGGTTATGCCAGTGTAAGTTGGAAGTACTGTTGACCGCGAACTGTTAATGAATTCATAGTTTGTAATGCTTTTGCAGTTTCCACTTTTGTCCAAGAGTGCTCGGCTACAGAAACTAATTGCCAGCACAAGTGATGATAACATCAGCGGCGAAGTTCACATCTCTGACATTCCAGGGGGGGCTGCTGCATTCGAGATATGCGCCAAATTCTGCTATGGTATGACTGTAACACTGAACGCTTACAACGTGGTTGCTGCACGTTGTGCTGCGGAGTATCTTGAGATGAGCGAAAGCGTGGAGAAAGGAAATCTGGTTTACAAGATTCAGGTCTTTCTAAACACGAGCGTTTTCCAAAGCTGGAAGGACTCCATCATTGTCCTACAGACAACAAAGTCTCTTCTCAGTTGGTGCGAAGAGCTCAAAATCATTAGTCAGTGTCTTGATGCTATTTCTTCTAAGGCTTGCATGGATACGTCAATGGTTGACTGGTCCTACTCCTACAACCGAAAAAAGCTTTCTTCGGAAAATGGAGGTGACTCGCAGAGAAATGGTATCCGAATGCCCCAAAGCGTCCCGTTCGATTGGTGGGTAGAAGACCTTTGCGAGCTGCATCTTGATTCATATAAGAGAGTAATCACGGCTATCAAAACTAGAGGAGGATGTTCAGGAGATATAATCGGAGAAGCACTCAAGGCTTATGCACTAAGACATCTACCTGGCTTTAGAAGAGGCTCAATTCAAAGGAGTGATCTGCTTAAACATCGGACATTATTAGAAACCATCATTTGCTTGCTCCCAACAGCTAAAGGTAGCGTCTCCTGTAGTTTGTTGCTTATGCTGCTAAAAGCTGCGATTTCATTAGAATGTAAGGAAATGATCATAGCTGAATTGATACGAAGAATCGGGTGTCAGCTACACGAGGCAACAATGCCCGATCTTCTGATCGAAACACTCAACGAGGAGCCAACAAGATATGATATTGATATCGTTATCAAATTGGTTGAGGAGTTCTTGATTCAGGAGCTCGGTCCGCAAAATGATCCTCAAATGGAAAGCGAGTTTTTGGAGATTAGAAGTCCAGTGTTTGTATCGGATGCCTCCAAAGCCATGGTTGCTAAGCTTATAGACGGCTACCTAGCAGAATGTGCAAGAGACCAGAATCTACCTTTGACGAAGTTTGTTGAACTTGCTGAGAAAGTTTCATCTTTCCCTAGACCTTCCCACGATGGGATTTATCGTGCAATCGATATGTTTCTCAAGGTAATTTGCTGAATATGTGGTTGTTCCCACACGCCAAGTCTCATGCACTTCAACAGTTTATGAAGGTGATTTTTTGTGCAGGAACATCCTGGGATAAATAAAAGCGAGAAGAAGAGAATATGCCGGTTAATGGACTGCAAGAAACTCTCAGTAGATGCGTGCACGCACGCAGTTCAAAACGAGCGTCTCCCAGTCAGAGTAGTGATACAAGTCCTCTTCTTCGAGCAAGTCCGGGCAGCAGCAACCTCATCCTCCACTGGTGCAACAACTCCTGACCCACATCGATCCATTCAAAACCTAATCCCGGAATCACACGGGAGTTCAAGGTCAGCCACAACCAACACGGATGAGGAGTGGGATGCTGTCCCAACCGCATTAGAAATCAAGTCCCTGAAAGCCAAAATCAACTCCTTAAAGCTCACAGACGGAAAAAACAACACTGAGAAAGCCGCTGCGAGCAAAATGAAAACGGCATTGATGTCAAAGAGGATGTTCTCCAAAATGTGGTCGAGTAAAGATGGGTCTGGGGATAATAGCAGCTCAGACACGTCTGAAAGCCATAGATCGGCGAATGCTGGGCAAACACAAACTAAGTATAGAGATGCACATATGTTGGCTTGACGCTAGCTATAGAGGAATTAGATTAGAGAATCAATGTGGCTAAAATCGGTATGAAGATGGATTGTGAAGATGTAGAAGAAAGAAAGAAAGGTTTTAAAAGAGTAGGAGAAAGTAGAAGACGACTTAGCTTTATCAAAATCTTTGCGATGTAATGAGTCGGGCTTTAATTTCTGTGCAAGAACAATGTTAGACTTTAGACTTGGAAAGATTTGGTTGTTTTGTTGGACTTCCAACTTGGTCTTGCTTATACTTATTATTTTTGTTGCGAATACAATTAGAAGAGAATAATTAAATTCATAGAGGATAATTAATTTAATGTAATATCATAATTTAATAAATACTAATTTTTCAGGGAGTTTTTGACCGAAATAATACATAAAATATGAGGTTTATCAGAAACCACCTGTAAAATTCAAGATTACCCAAAGCCACCAAATAAAAAATTTTATAAAAAAATCCACCCATTGCAAACTATTCCTTTAAAAGTATTAATATTTTACTGTATCTATTCTTATAAAAGAATAGGGAGAAGGACCTAAAAACACACTGCGAAATTACAAAGTTACCCTTCATTAAACAAATAAAATGACCAAACTATTCATTATCCATTTACTTTCCTAAGCCCATACTTGAAGCCCAAATTTCAAATACCATAAAATAATATGAAAAAAATAAAAAATAAAACATTAAAAATAAAAAAAATAATCAAGTAGAGACACGAAAAAATATAAACAAAAATTGTATAAAATAAAAAGTAAAAAATTTAAAAATAAACATGTAAATAAAAAATTATGCAAAAAAGATTTCACATTTAGGGAGAATCGGATGGAAATAAGAAAAAAATTCTCGTCGGGACGACGAGCGGTACGCTAGTTTAATAATAAAATATTACCTAGTCATTTATAAATACTACTCCATTTCAACCACACAACTGGCCGACAGCTGGCGACCGAATATCTCTGCAGCACGCTTGGGTTGTTGGGATCAGAAAGAGATAAGTAATCAGCCCATAGATTTATTCCGCTACAAGGCCCAACCCATTAAATAGATAAGAAGGCTTCAAAGCCCTTGCTTTATTATAACAAACGAATTCAAACATGAAACTAAGGAATCTGAAGTACATGACCTGAGAGACGTAGCCCGCCTTTAAGGCCTTGACCATTAACCTAATATATATTCTGCACAAGCGCCAACTTGATCACATCCCCAGCTACACCTTTTTGAACTCGTGCTCTCTAGCTAGTAGCAACATAACAAGACCAATTAATGGAACACTGAGTTTCTACTCTTACTTACTTGAAACCGGTTTCGGCCTGACTTCAATACCTTGAAATAATGGAGGAGGAGGTGTTGGAGGCGCCTGAGGTGGAGAGTTAATGGAAATAATGAGAGGAGGGAGTTGATGAGGAGACGTGTGAGATTTTGAAAATGTGAAGACGAGGGATGAGAGTTTAGAGATGGAGGAGCAGACCTGAGGAGGAAGGTGGATACGTGTGTGGTTTTAGAAAAATTATACGTGTGTGGTAGGATCAACACGCTAATCGACGGTCCCAAGCCTCCCACGCCTTGTCATCGACCAGCTTTCATTGGACCACCTCAGCTCCACACGGATTGCTGACTTGGCACTCTCTGGGCTCTGGACTGCTGAGCTGGGCTGGGCTGAGGTCCATTACTTCAAATATATTTATTTTCATTTGTAATTGTCATTTTGAATTATAAGAAATACTCCCTCCATCCTGATTTGTTCTTCTTGTGTGGATTGTGGTACATTTTCTAAGAAATAATAAGAGTGTGAGAGATAAAAAAAGATAAAAGTAAATAAGTGGAGAATAAAATACGAAAGAGAGTGTTATGTGAGGGATAGAGTAGGAAAGATATCTGTCCGAAATGAAAACAAGAAGAACAAAAGAGGACACCAAAAATAAAAACAGAAAGAACAAAAGAGGACAGAGTGAGTATATTATTTAAATAATCGCATTGCTATTTGCTACGTGTAATTGAAGCGATCCTAAAGAAACAAGACGCGTTTGAAAGTGAAGGGTCAAATTGTTATCTATATTACTGAGTCAGTATTTCAGTTATCGGTGTCCAGCTAAATTTAGGACTCCGGGCAGCTCCATTCAAATCCTAACCCGCTGAAATCTGAAGGCTAAAAAAGTAAAAATGCCCTCCGCAAAACAAAAAAACAAATACAAAAATCCAACACACCAGCAACAATTTTTCCACCAGATACGTGCTTTCATTTTTATCTCTCCCAAAAAAAATTAAAAATAATAAACACAAAATGCGGTCTCCTCCTCCTCCTCCTGAATCGAAAATCGTCCTCCTCGTCTCCGCAGGGTTTTTCGATTCCTCTTGATGGACCCACCTCGGGCGGACTGGACCCCACTTCCTCCCTGCATTTTGTTCCGACCCTCAATCAATTCCATAATTCAATCGACTCGCATCATGCAGCAGCCGCAGCATAATTTAATTATATGTTGAGCGCGTGCGATTTTGAGAAGAAGAAGAAGAGATGAGTTGCTTCCCGTGTTTCAAATCTGACAAAGAAAACACTACTGCTACCGATCATATCCACGGTCAGCAATTTTCAAATTCTTTTCTAAAATGAAAAAAAAATGCAAACCCTGATTTGAATTTTGATGTTGTCTCTGAAGATTTCAAATTTGATATGATGAAAATGTGAACTGTTACATATAAAAGTGTTATTTTTTTTTTGCTCAGATAACAAGCAGAGAGGAGTAGGAGGAGGGGCTGGTGATGGAAAGGACAGGAAAGGTGACGATGCCGCCGCATTAGACATGTCTTCCCAAGCGTTTACATTCCGTGAACTAGCTACCGCCACTAACAACTTCAAGCAAGAATGTCTCTTAGGTGAAGGAGGATTTGGACGAGTGTACAAAGGCACCATTAAGAAAAGCAGTCAGGTAAAATTTTAAGTTATGTAGAACTTAAATATTCTGGAATGGGAATGTTGCGGTTTTTTAGAAAAAATGGAATTTGGGAAAATTTTATTTTCTGAGAAGAAATGCTCTTGGCCTGTATTGAACAGGTTGTGGCAGTGAAGCAACTGGACAGAAATGGGTTGCATGGAAATAATGAGTTTCTTGCAGAGATGTCAAATTTGAGTCTCTTGAATCATCCAAATCTTGTTAACCTTGTCGGATATTGTGCAGATGGAGATCAGAGGTTGTTAGTCTATGAATTCATTACTGGAGGAACACTCGAAGACCATCTTTTTGGTACTCCTTTTTAAGTCTCGCTTCACTCAATTTTTTAGATTCAGAAAAACTATAGTGTAAAACCAGCCGCCTTGCCGGAGAAGTTGGGAATTTATTATTTCCATTTTTCCTTTTCTTTTCTGTTAGAGTTCTTACTAAGACGCAGTTGCTTGTTATCTTGTAGATATCGGTGACAAGAAACCGCTTGACTGGCAAACTAGAATGAAGATAGCCGCAGGTTCAGCAAGTGGTTTGGAATACTTGCATGACACGGCCAACCCTCCAGTCATCTATAGAGATTTCAAGTCGTCAAATGTACTTTTGGATGATGAATTTAATCCGAAACTCGCAGATTATGGATTAGCAAAATTTGGGTCAAACGGAGATCCCAAGTTTGCTGTACCATCAAGAGTGATGTGCACTTACGGGTACAGTGCTCCAGAGTATGTTAGGTCAGGTGAACTCACTTTGAAGTCCGATGTATACAGCTTTGGTGTAGTGTTACTTGAGCTTATCACCGGACGAAGAGCTATTGACACCACGAAACCAAATTCGGAGCAAAATCTACTTACTTGGGTAATAACGCTCTCTCTTAATTTTACCACAAAAGTAAAACTCCGGAAAATTCTTATATTCTTAAGTTTGATTGGATTTTTGAATTTGTTGCTGAATAGGCGCAACCTCTCTTTAAAGACCAAAAAAACTACCCGCACATGGCAGATCCCCTTCTCAATGGGCAATTCCCTGAAAAAAGTTTGAATCAGGCTGTTGCCATTGCAAGCATGTGTCTCCAAGAAGAAGCATCAGTTCGACCGCTGATTGCTGACATTGCTCCTGCTCTTGGCTTCCTTGCTACGGCATCACCTGAGAGCATCCTTACTCCTCCCATCCCTCTTCCATCTCCATCATATCGTGAAGAAATGTCCTCAAAGCGTGAATCCGCAAATGAAGAAGAAGAGGGGTCAGAGTATACAGATGAAGAAGACTGGTCAGAGTATACAAATGAAGAAGGGAACGATGAGTATGAGGACGGCTCTCAGGATAACTCAGAATCGAGAAAATGGGCTTCTGCTTCTGTTAGCCAGAGCAGGACGGAATCAACTGCTAGAAGTCATGGATTATCTAGCCACAATAGTGGCAGGAAATCAAGAAAAACAAGTAAAAAACATTCCAGACTAAGAAGCCACAGAGAAACATCAGATGGTGAGAATGACGTCAGGAGTCAAAAACTGAACAATGGAATCAATGCTGATTCAAACCGTAGGAGTAGCAAGAAATTACAAGCTGGGGACCTCTCTTCAAGAAGAAGTAGCTGGAGCCGAGGATCAGAGGATGAAAGTGGTAGTGATAAGCACTCGTAACGTAAAAATGCCTCCTCATGTCATAAAAGTAGCCATGGGACAAAACAACAGAATTTATCCACTGACACCCCGCAACCGGTATCTCCTCGGGCTGGAATATGAACAAAAGACTCGGTCACAAAAGCAGCAGAGGCACAAAGACATGATTATGCTTCTATTAGCCACAGAAGGAACATCGGATCACATCATGAGAATGATCTTGCGAGCATATGCGAAGAGCGAGTCTGAGCTGACCGCGCAATGAGAGAACACTGATATCTCATTCTTGTTAACTATGATATGAACCTGTCTTAGGGAGAGTTTGGAATTTTTTTTCTTATTGGTTCCCTAACCCTTCTAGAAGTATCGAGGAAAGAAAATGAAATGGAAAAATCAAGTGAAAACGTCGTTAGAAAATTCATATAATAATTCTTTCTTTGCCATTTTTTTTATCGAGTCACGAAACACAAGAATTCATTTCTACATAAAAAATTCACATCTTCAAAAGTTTCTGTGATTCAAACGGGCAGGATTTGGTCTGGCTAATGATTGCGGAGGTGTATTTCGAGAGAGAAAATGTGGTTTTTTTAAAGAGAAAAAGGATTTCGTTCACACTGCATAACTTAACAACATTTTGACCGAGCAGATGAATATCTTTCGAGTCAATTCCAGTATCATGTTTAAAGAGAAAAAGGACTCAGATGGAGTGCATGTTTATACACAAATGCATGTTTATGACCACACTTTACCGACTAATTCTAAAGTTGAAACATAAGATGCGGAAAATATAAATCCATGTGGCATGAGTCCGCATCTTCCTTGAGACCAATCATTTGAGATATATTCAGAGATCGATCCATAGAAGACCACAGCAGTGAGCCAATGTGACAATACAGCAGCTTCACAGCTCTAGCTCTCTGTAGCTGTGTACATCATAGTCAGACTAACATTTGAGATAAGAGAATTAACAAAGAATACAATCCTAAACATATGGTGCAAGGTGGTCACTGTACAGAGTAATGTTATGAAGATTTTACCAGGGATGAATTTCTGTATCACTGCCCATTTTCTTCTGGTCGGGAGCTTGAGAAGCGTCGACGTCTACGGGGTCTCGGAGAAGGGTCTTCACTTCTACGACTTGACCTATTCCAGTTGTCTTCTTCTACTCTGAGTCGCGAAGAGCTCTCACCCCATTGATGTCTTCGACTTGTAAACTCTCTTGATACACGTCTTTGTCTCGTCCAGGGCCTAGATCTTTGTCGATGTTGAGGTAACCCTCTTCTAGAGCTATTTCTGTTCACCATCTGGAAGAGTAAAAAAGTACTCCACCATGAGCTTTGTGGATCCCTGGTATCCTCATTTTCAATTACATAGTCTCCAAATACAACAGCATTGGGCATGGATGCGTGGATTACGCTCATGATGTCACCATAGTCTCTCTGATGCTCCAAATTTTGCCAGGCACGCTGTCTAGAAGGATCAACATCAGCAGGGCATTTAGTTGGGTGCACCCTTCTAGCATGCCTACGTAGCTCCTGATAGTTTCCAATAAATGAACAGGACTCATGTGAGCAACTCCGTTGTTTCAAATCAAGATATTGCCGGGCTTCTTTGTCAATCTTCCACCCATCAACAGCCCCTCTACACAGTGGGCAAGTAAGATTCAAATTGGCATCCTGTGATGACTGCCCAGCTGTACTCTCTGTTGAAGAAATTACATAGCCTGGCGCCGTGCCGCTTGCTTGTACTATGCTTCCATTTTGGTGTCCTGAATGATTCTGCAAATCTTGATTTTCTAGTGTTTCTTGAACTTCACTGAAATCATTTGTTACATTGGAACTGGAAATTGGAAAATTACCAACCCCAAAGCTTTCTGTTCTATCAGATGTGGATAAGTTTTCATGAGATTGACCATTGCTATGGCTGGTTCTTAATTTTTTGAAACGATCAAGGCAGTTAGAGTGCCTGTAACTGGTATCACAAATAAAAGACCTGCATCCTTTTTTATGGGCACTACAAAGAAGTAGAACAGCATTATGTGGATGATCCATGCAAATGGGACAAGAAGCCTCATCCAGTTCTTTGTGCAGTGCACTTGAATCTGTGATTGAGGACGTACTTCCGTTTATATCTGACATCTCGAGAACACTGTGTCGGGTTTATTAAGAACATCAAGATGAATCAGATGACAAACTTTTCAGAGAAAGATCAGTTCATGAACTATGAACATTTTGATCATTTGTATATGTTTTAAACGATAAATTCACTAGTTACTATATACAGTCACGATTATGAAAAGCATATAACCACCGTACATTCCTATACAATAATTGATTGGAACTTAACTAGTTTATTTCTAAACATAATTCATAAATGAGATAGATTAACACAAACAGGCACAATGGAGGCGGTCAACTGAATCTTTTTTACTCGATACAAATCCGCTTCTGCAATGTTATTTTATTTTTGCCTATTTCTATCAAACATATCTCTATCAGAACAGATGCAAAAACAAAGGTGGCAACTGAACAATCAGCATACTGAGAGGTTTCCCTTCGAGCATACAGAATTCTTAATATAGTAACCAAGGTTACATTGAAAACGGGGCAACATGTACAGTGTCTTGCTACCGATACTACAATAAGTTATTTAAACATTAAGATGATGATTCATATGCATCGCATGTTATACACATTTCTACCATACCTTCATGAATGGCCATCAGTGCAAACCTACAAATTCACTACAAAAGTAAACAACACATCTCATTAAACAGCAGCTCATCAGATCAACACAGGCCATCATCACCATTTATTTTGTTATATAACAGATTACGCACACTTGAGCAGCTGAGCGAAGTTAAAAGTTATTATTTGAAAGTTCAAAGAAAGCAAACAAGCAACTAACCTTGATGACATTTTTGCACCCTTAATCCTACTTGTAGCTTCTGAATCTTTATGAAACAAACTGAAGTTGAAATAATCCAAGTTGCAGAATTCTTTTAATTGGTGGATTGATGTTGAATGAATCAATTGATGGTACGTGATGAATAAACTACTCAGTCCGGCCTTGATGACGAAGATTTCATTTCATGATGTGAAGCTCCAAACAACAGAAAATACAGTCCACAGCTCTATATCAGGAACAAGTATAATCTTGGAAGGAATGAAGAATATAACAACTAGTTCAGATCAGAAGCAGCAAAATCAGCAATAATCCTTAATCCTGCACTCATACCGATTTTATATAAAAAAAATGCTGTCAACAATCACAAACACTTGAAGAATATTCACATACAAAATCACAACAACAACAACAAAAGGCAATCAAAGTACTCAATCATTTCATCAAATGATCAATAAATTTCCAGGTTTCTTCAACACCCAAATTCACACACACCGATCATCAAAGAACAACCATACAGCATCAAAAGATCCCAAACCCTAAAAAAAAAACCAAAAAAGAGATGCACGCATATGAATATGATACAAATAGAGCAAGAGATTTACAAACATATCGAGAGTTTCGCTGATTAATCTCTGAATCTCTTCGTTCCGATGTTAATTGAAGGTAATAGGATTTCTAGGGCTAATCCGATCGCGTCGAATTTTGTTGCAATAGGCGACAAATTGAGAGCCAGGAGAGAAGTCCGAGATGAGAGAGAGAGAGGAGACGCGTGTGCTTCCGGTATTATTATTTCTTATTTTATTTTCCTACAACTTCCACACAATTCAAACTACTTTTCCAACCTCAAAATTAATTCTTTTAAGTTCCGATTGCGTACGATAAGAAGCGAAAAAAAATTAAAGAAAAATTTTGAATGAAAATAAAATGTGTGTTGATTGTAAAAAAAAAAAAAAGGTAAATGAGATTAATTTTTTTTTACAAATTTCATATGGGAAAAACAGTTTTATTATGTTTTCTTTTATTCAATTTTCTACAATCAAACAGAGTCTTATTGTTTTAAATTTTCTATTTATAAATTTAAATACTTGTTCTTTCTAAAAATTCAAATTCAAAATATAATCACATAATTAAAGGCTCGTAAAATAAATAGTGATTTGACCATTAAATCCTTCATCATTTAGTCAATATGACAATAAATCATACCACATGTAAAATTTATCGAGTAGGGTCTGTTCTTTTGATTTAAATTTCAGGTCAGTTAATTTGACAAATATTAATTTATTAAATTACAAAATGGTCTCCGTAAGCATGAGACATGACCATTACCTATAAACAACATATATCTTCTAGTTAATACGAAAAATCTATCAAATGAGTAGCATATTTTGAATTTTAAACTTTATGTTCAGGTCATCAGTTCAATTTAGTTTTCGTTCAGCTCAAAAGAATAAAGGTAAGATGTGTCGATTATTTTGTAAACCAGGAGGACATCATAATGATCATCGATTTTGTGATTTTCATAAAGTTTGTTTATTAATTTTGAAATTAATATATAAAAAAACATGAGATTGTCGAAAATGAGCGATTATTTAAATTAAATCTTATCCGTTGGATTGACGAAAATCAACGGATGAAATGATATTCTGTTGTCACAAATGAAATATGGTATCTCATTATAACCTTTTCTTACCCACACACCTACGATCTCTTTAGCTGAGTGTTGAAGAAGATTGGAGATGGTTGCTTGCTTGTTCACGGAGATGATGACAGTAATACATGACCTAAGCTTTTTTTTTTATTTTTTAAGAAAGGCGAATGGAGTGGCAGACGATGATGCATCCCCAGTGCAATTCCTACTGAGACTTGTGGTTTTACGGAGACATTTATACACACAATTCTTTACTGTTGCACTCACTCTCCTCGATGACATCTTCATCCTTTTCATGTTATCAATGGCTGTTGTGGTACACATGACAGACATCTTTTCTACTTTTCAACTCTAACAACTGTTTCAGTACATGTTATCAAACACTATAAAAAAAATACTCCCTCCGTCTCATTATTATCTTTCCGTTTGGTAGTTATCACGGTTTTTAAAAAAATTTATGTTATGTGAGATAAAAGTAGGAAAGAGAATGAGTAAAAAGTGAGTGAA
>JAWWMW010000940.1:48978-59712 GCA_035048345.1 Echeveria elegans
ATTTGCGAAAATTCACGGAAGCTTCTTTTAAGGGAAACAAAGGCTTGTGCGGCCTCCCTTTAAAGAATAAATGCTGAATTCATACTTCAAAAATAGTGAAGAATAAATCAATAAAAGAGAACACCATAGTAAGTGCTACTATAAATTATCTGCAAGCAGTTTGTTGCACAAAGTTTCAGTAAGCAACAACAAGTATTAAAATGTAAGTGCCAAGCTTCCTTAACAGAGTGTTTCAACTTGGTAACCAAAGTGACTCATTATTTGTGTAAATTTTTTTTTATCAAATTGGACACAACCTCTAAACCAAATAGATATGTAGATGTGGATTTAAATTTACCATACGTTTTCGGAAGAGCGGCAAGCATCGGACAATCCTTTCGATTCAATGTAAAAGATAAAATGAAGGTAGAGAGGTTGCCGGAACCCAACGAAGGCCAATGGATGGATTCCGGTCTTGCGAGAAATCGAAGGTGAAACGGCGTCGTTGATGGGTCAAAAATGGTTTGATTTTTTTCTTCTTTTGTTAGTAGCATGGTTTTCAAGTAACGTGGTTTAATTCACCAACAAAAAAAAAGTAACGTGGTTTAATTAATCCAATTACAAAATTAGGTTGTTTTATCATAAACTACGAGTCAGTTCTTTTGAATTGTACTGAAATTGAATTGAATTGAGTTGCATTGAATTGAACTGAAATTAAACTCCAATGATCAGATCCATATTCTAGATAAAAAAATTATATTTAATTTCACCTCACTCTTTTGAACTTCTCCTGCCTTCCTTTTTTACGTTTTAAATTCTGTTAATAATTTAGTGATTGCGCTCTTGTACTAACAATTATAAGTGCTCTTGTTCGAGTCATCCCAAACACATAAGACAAGTGCGTTAGCAGGTTGATTAATGTCCGTATGCAGGATTTGTTAGCAAGTTGCTTCGTTAAAATTGTTGACCGTTAATTTCGATGATGTCGAGTCACCCTATACATACTGTCGGCTTTTGTATCTCTGAACAAGCGCGTATTAGCTTGTTCAGTGAATGCATTTGTTTGCCTTAAAGACTGGTGCACTCGGCTTAAAGTTTTTTTTTATCTTATTCTATTGTAGTTGGATAGACGTGACGGCCCCCGATTTTTCAAGAGCAGCCTGGCGATGTGTATGGTATATGATTCAGGTGAGGTTGTCCGCCTTTTCCTTCTTTTTTTTTTCTTTTTTCTTCCAGACTCATAACCCTGATGGGACCAACAAACACTTGTTCATGGTTTTCGCGTTACTTATACAGAATGACTTGATCCATGCTTGGGGGTTAGATATTCAGCTTGGTCACTGTGCTCAGGCAAGCCAATCATCTATACTTACTTATTTTCTCCGATTTTTTCTCTTATGAACCCGGAAAGTTGAAATTCTCCTTCAATTATAGGGTGATCGAACAAAGAATATTGGTGTAGTTGACGCGGAGTGTTTGTAAATTCATCACGGCATACCAACTCTCGGAGGTTCTCATGATCATAATAAGGTTACTATGTAGTTGCTATTTGTTTTTAGAATTGTGTATTTAAATGTTAGTAATATGCAATCATTGATTTTGCAGACAAATTTGCCATTGCCTCAGAGTTCAAAGTTACCACCAGATCATTCTCAAGTCCATGATCCCAGAAGTGAGGTAACTATTAATCAGATGATATGCTATCGATTACTGGCATCTCCATAATTTTTTGTGTGTAGAAATAGAACACTTTGCCACTAGCCTCTGGAGCACATTTGATTACTATTACTGTCATGTTTGCTTTGCAGGTGAGAAGACATATGTTCGAATTCACAATATTCAAGAAAAAAGATTGATAAATGCAACTCAGAACGATCAGTGTTGGGTTGATCCTTACACTGAGTCAAAATTCAGCTTAGTATGAAGCTCATTTTTGCGCTGCCCAAGAGTCATTCTTTTATATGCAAAGACAAGTACATATCGAAAATGGAGATAACACACTTCGCAGACTTGGATCGGTAATAAGCTGAACAAATCTTTGTTTCGTCGCTACCGATAGGTTCAAGCTAGCATTCACATTGTCTCATGGATCAAAGTGTAGAGTGGAATTATATTGTAAATATCAAGAAAACAGCACCATCTCCTAGTGAGGGATTATCACTCACCATAAATTGAATAGTGCAAGCTGGACAATTTTACACAAAAATCACCATTTAAGAAAGTAGCTACCAAAGTGGCTATTTCTCAATGAATGGACCACTAAAGAAGACAACAATGGATGTATTCTAAGCAAGTTTTTGCTACGTGCAGCTTGTAGAAACCCATTTTAAAGCAGCAAAAACTTACCTGTACATACTGGTATATATAATAGGCTATAGAACTGAGATGAGAACTGATTGTGTATTCAGACATGGCATTTAAAGCAATTGCAGGTTTTGGGAGTGAAGGAGCAGAAACCAAATGGTCTATTTGGGATGTTGCATTTGATGGAATAGCAACAAGGCGAGGCTATACAAAGTCCCTTAGCTCCACCACAGCAGGTGCAAACTGAACATGTTTGGAAGCTATTTAGCTTTCTTCTGTTCTTTTCACTAAAATCCAACATCAACCTCATCCTCATTCCATCATCAATGTGTGGCACCATTTCTTGCTCAAGATCAAAACTTGGATAAGACCCATTTGCCTTCACAACACAAACAGTTCAATGCATCAGATCATATGAACTCAAGAAAACTACACAATCAGGAATGAAGAGAAACGTACATGGGTATGGTTGATTGTAATGAACACAAGTGACAAAAGGAGCAGCAGACAGAGACTCAGGGAAGACATTTCTTGAGATCTGATTGTGATGTGGTTTTTGGGAGAGAGGTGGAGAATAGTTTAATAGGGTTTTGAAGGAAGAAGTGCAGTTTATAGGTGGGAGGAAAGAATATGATATTATGAAACGAGCAATGAAAGACATGACAGAGATCTGTCACACGTGTCTGCAACTGACTTTTAAGATTCAAGTGAGAAAAGGGTTCCTACATTGTTGAACATTTTCACTTGTCATCTTTCTGCTTGCTACAACTACAATCATTTAAGCAACACATTACTGGTAGGGAGTAGGACATACAAGATAATATGGATACCCTATGGAGTCTTTCATACAAAAAGGTTGATTGATGTCATTAAATACGATCTTAACAGTAGGATTTCCGTAAGCGCGTTACTGAGTGATGACTGATGAGACCAAATGCAGCACGAGATTGGATGTTGCACGGCCATTCCATCCGATATGTGTCTCATGCTTTACATTTGTTGGTTGTCCAATTTACAATTCTGGATCATTTATTTCGTCTCTGACTGCATAGAAAGTGCATAATGAGTTGCTGACAAATAAATAACACAGCTGGAATGATTGAATTCAACGTAATGAAACAGCAAATCTTCTAGTCTTTTTGCTAAATCAGGAACTTCGCAACTGCTGACCATAATTGTGTTCTGTATCTTTAATTTGAAATTACTTGAACCATATTCGGAACCACCGTAGGGACAAGTATGTGCAAGCATCCCTAGCAACATATCTCCTTAACTTGAGTTGCTAAATATTTTCTCAAGATTGTTTTCTAGTAACATCTCAAATGAGTTACTCTGGTGTATTCTTAATTGTAGAAGCACACTTTCCAGAGTACTAAAAAGAGAGTGACTCGGTAAAATACACTTACCAAACAGCTGAGATATGCTTTTGAAATGTTTGAGCAGTCTGTGAACCCGTCTGAGATATTAGACTTTGGAAGGACAATGAAACTGCCAGGTGTTGAACTTTTCATGCTCTCATCGATTAATACCTGCAAAAACATATCTTCATGGTCCTGCTTTCCTTCACAGAACACAGAGACACATCTCGAAATTCCAAACATGAGGATACAAGGACTTCAAGAAAAACATAAATTACGGTGAAATGAAGAAGTACTTGGTAATGGCCTTGTCCCAACTGATCTCGATCTTTTAGCACACCGTTGATCTAAAACTGATGTACTATACCGAGAGATACAAGTACCAGTTAATGGAAGCAGCACCATCCTCTCCAACATATCCCTGCTCATCTGATCAAGAAAAGGAGGATACAAATATATATATGCTTGGTGTTGGACTTGAGTATGTTATTTATACTGAATGTTATTGCCTTATTTGTACAGGGATGGTAACACAAACTGTACAATTACTGAAAGCTCAAAAATATTTTCATCAGTGTTTCAGCTAGCTAAGTCAGATAAATGAAGCCTTGGTTTCTTTGAGCTGTCTGTTAATCATATCAATAAGCTGTTGGTGGAATTAGCTGTGCATTCTATCTACTAGCTTACCCATTATCTCCCTCATATTGTTAAAGATGCTTTATAGTGGGCTCCTATTCCTAACGGAACTGGACACCCTTTTCAAGCTTGTTTGGGAAGTCACATGTGAACTTTGGCACCTAAGTCTTTAGTACCTAACAAGGCACACACAGATCTCAGGTACATGACATACAAGAAGAACTTTTATCACAGATGCTTAAAACAGACTCGATTTTTCGTAATGAAATCATCATTGGGTGTATATGATGACTAAAATTAAATTCTTTAACGGTTACCTGTAGTTTGAGGAGAGTGCAGAGGTTCTGCGCAAATCTTTTGTGCCCTAAAATGAAGAATGGTTGCTGAATATGTAAGCCACTATATATAGTTTGAATTTCCAACAATCATAATGATAATGGGAGTAAAAGAGAAACAAGAAAGTCAGTACCAAAATTAGAGTTCTACACGTTGTACAAAGTCATGGCAATCACCACAAACACGGAGATTTTTCATCAGTCATCACCCGAATAGGAATTCCACAAGCAGTGCTCATTACACCATATACTATGGCAAGCTTTTCACTGTGATGTCTAAGAAAGGCTTCGCGAGCAGCCTATTTCCTGTTCTCGAGCAGTTAGCTCCTCTAATCGAGAGTATATATCAGCATGTTGTGGATGTGACTGGTCTCCTGCAGTAAAACTATTGCCTTGCTTTTTAGTTGAATCCATGATCGCCCTGGAAGCTTCTTGATCCCCTTCTGCTTCATTGAACTCCTAATTTGAGTAGAGTCTTCCCACCTATGTTCGTTTGCACACAAGTTGGATAACATAACAATAATTCCAGCATCAGCGGATTTGGATGTCTCCAAATGTTTGCTAGCAACCTTAGCCATCTCGAAATTCTTGTGAAATCTACAAGAGAAAAGCAATGACTCCAAGCTGCAACAGAACTGGAGATATCATTTCGAAGAATAAAATTTATGGCTTCTTCTACGCGATTGGCTCGGCCATACAAATCAGTCATATAAGTGAAATGTTCAGGTTCAGGCTTGATGCCATATATGTCCTTCATCATCCTGAAATATCTGCAGCCATGTTCAACCAAGTATACATCGAAAAGATGACGCCATTTGGAGTTATACCCACCATAATCATAGAGTCGAAAAGATGAGTAGCCTCCAGACCGTTCCCATTTAAAGCACAGCAAGATATCATTGCAGTCCACACTCCACAGTACAACATTTTTTTTGTCATTACTCTGGTGAAAAAACTCCTGTCATTACTCTGGTGAATAACTGAACTTGCATTTTCTAAGCTTCCCCACTTAGCATACATATCTATTAGTGCGCAAGATATTGCAACGTCAGGTCTACACCAAAGCTTAACACCAAATGCATGAATAAGCTGCCCTAACACCAACTGCCCAGCACTAGCACAGGCTGATAAGATGCTCGTCAAGATAAACATGTGCAGCTCCAAATTACCACGAACAATTTTGCAAAATATCTTCATCGCATCATCACACCTACCATTTTGAACACATCCATAAATCACGGAGCTCCAAGCGGCAGCATCCATTGCTTCCTCATGGAGCTTCAAGAGGCACCATCTTATCATGAGAAGTATTACCTAAAACCAGAGATGCTGTTTGCGTCTCTCCACATTTACTGTACATATGAACAAGTGAATTAACAATAAAACCAAGTGCTATGGAAAATGTCACCTTATTGATCAACGGACCAAATATCAACATTTAACGGAGTGACTCGAGAGCAGCTGTTTCAGCCCCTATTCGCATTAACCCATCTATAACAGTGTTCCAACTCCCAACATCCTTACATGGCACACTCCTAAACAACTGAACCGCCCTCTCATCATCTCCAACCTGAAAACACCTACCAATCACAATACTCAAAGAAACAGAGTCTCCCATTTCCATCATCTCAGTTAACCTCATCCCCAAGTCAAAAGCACCGCATTTCAAAAACTAATCCAGCACAGAATTCTCAAACACAACAATCCCCACTGCACAACATCCACCCATGACTCATTCGCTTTAACACAAGACTTCAAAAACACTAGACAGAGTGAACTGATTAGGCCACACCCTTTCCGCTCGCATATCATTAAACAACCTTAAAACTGCATCAACCGACCCTCTTTTACCAAAGCCAGAAATGAGGATCGTCCAGGAGCGCACATCTCTGTTAGACATTTCGTCAAACAGGTTCTGTGCATCTTTTAAAATCTGATGTTTTACGTAGGGATTTAACAAGTGATTGGCTGAAGGAAGATTTCGTAATTTGCTGTAACGAAGGAGCTTCGCGTGGAGTATGGCGGGGGTGGAATTGAAGGAAGGTGGCGAATGGAATTTACGAGACTGTGCGGATAGGAATAATGCTGAGTTGAAATGAACATGCTGGAAAGTGAAGTGCTGACCAGCTTCAAGGTCAAAGCATTATTGTCAACTCAAAAATTGTCTTAATAGCTTAAAAAGTTTTGAAATTATTTTGAATTAAATTTTTTATTATTTTTTTATTTTTTTAAACTTTAAAAAAAATTCAAAACTCAAATTCTGATCCTAAAGTGGATTTGAGATCCTGAAATTTCAAAATTTTTGTATGACACAAACACTCAATTGAACAAATACAAATCCAATTAAACATTCAATTGAACCAATCTACATCCATCTCCATCACAACTTCCGACCATCCACCACCGCCGATCACCGCCTACCACCAGCCGCCACCACCACCGACCACCGCCACCACCACCGTTTACCACCCATCTCCACCACCCATCTCCACCACCACCGCCCACCACCACCGCCCGTCCGCCACCACCACCGACCGTCCGCTACCACCGCCGCCGACTACCCATCGCCACCACCACCCATTTCAGGTCACGCACGCTTGGTAGCTGATCTATTTCAAACAATGGTCATTCGGAGCAAGAGATATTTTCAAGGAAATTATCAAACAACCCGGATTATTAGTTGCCAAAACGAACAACTGACCTTACCTTTTTTAGGTACAAAAAGGTTTGAGGGGCATTTTGGTAACTTTTTTTATAAATTTATCAAAATGCCCTTTAAGACTAAAGGCAAAATATCGGTAGTGGTATATAAAGCATCGTTCGTTTTTTTCAAAATATTATGGTCAGACTAAAGCTGATTAAACTCATTTATTAAATTGTAATAAACAAGATTTAAACTCAAATCATTGAAAATATAATTGTTTGAATAAGTTTAAATTATGCAAGATATCTATAACATTAGAGATTATTATAATATTTTTTTTCTTCAAGAGCTTTTATGAATCAACTATTCTAATAACACTTAATCGAAAATAGACAAGAAAGAGTTTGAGAATTTTATTCTCTTCCTATATGTAATGGGGGAAGGGTGGTTGGGGGGTTTTCACTTTCCATCACCCCACACCCTCCATTCAGTTAACTGTTTAATTCAAACTGCATGAAACGGTTTACCAGGTGCATATGGATCAAATTCAAACTACCCTTACATCTGCTTTTCACCTGGCCATTTCCACTTTCCATATGCTTACTGTTTTCATTTTCCATCACCCTACGCAAGCACATTGTCTGATGAAGTTCATTTGCTTTTTCACATGGTCTGCAATATCCGGAATTATTTTTGTTTATTTTTAACATAAACTACGTGTTGCGAGGTGTCTGATAGTGTACTGGGCACACACTGATTATTTTTTTACTAAAAAGATATGATTTTTTAAAGTTGCTCACTAATATGTAAATTTTGCGAAAAACTTGCAGGTTCGTCCGCTCAGTTTTCCATCTTCAGCAATCATCTTTGTAAGTCTTTACATTGTGCTTCCGCTGTCTGAAATCGTGTTTCTATATTTTTATCATAAACTACATCTTGCAAGGTTTCTGGCAGTGTACTGGTCACACACTGATTATTTCTAAATAAAAAGATATGATTTTCCTAAGTTGCTCACTAAAATGTAAACTTGGCGAAAAAACTGCAGATTCGTGAGCCTAGTTTTCCATCTTCTGCAGTCACCTTTGTAAGTCTCTAAATTGTGCTTTAACTGTCCAAAATCATGTTTCTATATTTTATCATAAACTACATGTTCCAAGGTTTCCGACCATGTATTGGTCACACAATGATTATTTTTGAATAAAAAATATGATTTTTCAAAGTTGGTCACTAATATGTAAATTTTGCAGAAAAACTGCAGATTCGTCCGCCTAGTTTTCCATCTTCTGCAGCCATCTTTGTGAGTCCCTAAACTGTTCTTTCAATATCTAGAATCATTTTTGTATAATTTTATCATAAACTACGTGTTGCGAGGTTTCTAACAGTGTATTGTTCACACACTAATTATTTTTGAACAAAAGATATGATTTTCCAAAGTTGGTCACTAAAATGTAAATTTGCGAAATAACTGCAGATTCGTCCGCCGGTTTTCCATCTTCAACAGCCATCTTTATGAGTCTTTGAACTGTGCTTCCACTATCGGAAATCATGTTTCTATATTTTTTTATCATAAACTACGTGTTGCAAGGTTTCTGACAGTCTATTGGTTACACCCTGATTATTTTTGAATAAAAATATATGATTTTTCAAAGTTGCTCACTAATATGTAAAAAAATATGAATCTACCCTTCTTTGATTTGGAGGTGTGAATTTTCAAATTTGACAGATTGTTTGAAGTGTGCAATTTCCGTCACATGTTTTGTATAGCGACAAAGAGGTCATCCAATGCGGTAAAATTTATTTTTTTCATTTTTAAAAATCACATAAATTATAATGTTTTCCCATTATTTACGACAGTTAAATGATTTTGTTACGATTGTTTTTATAGGTGAAGTCCATGTGGTAAAACTAAGGAAGCTTACATTAATGGACATTAATGTTGAAGGTAATATCGGCTTGGTTGAATGGTTCTACAGAATTAAACGAAGATCGAAACGTAGAAGGAGGTTATTTTATTGGCAGTATTATTATTTAAAGTCCCTCACCATAGAAGAGAGACGTAGAGTGCTAGACGAATTAGTCCAACGGCGTGATTACTCTTCATTCTATTGAAGAAATATTCTTGAATTTTAAAGATTATAAACTTTCATTTTGGTTGCCCATTTTAAATTCAAAATAAAATCGCACAGTAAAAAACTGTGCCGCGAGAGCTAGTATATTATAATTGTCCTTTTGAGTTATAAAAAATTCATCATCTTAAAATGTAGTAAAATTTTGTTTTATTAGATTTATAAAATATAAACAATTTGAAACAATATTTCACTTTAATGCAAGTTCATTTGCTATTACTGTACTTGCTAATCAAATATATTTGGTGTAATATTCTTCTCAATTTTACTTCATTTTTTAACTTCTCGGTATTATACTCAAGTCTCAACTTGTCCAATCGTATATATTTGTTCTTATTCTATGAGTAATACCTTTCTATGTTCATTACAATGTTGCATTATCTCCCATCATGTTTGTTGCAACAATTGCATCATAAGACGAAACACGCACTAAGTTTCTAGTTTACGGATACATAGGACTCTATATGTTCAGCTTTGTAAGTCTACTAAGTCTAGTAGATTATGTCCCAATCCGATATATAGTCTATCTGTAGATCAATCCATAAAATATTAATAGAGAAATAAAGTAACTATACAATCATTTGTTAACCCACTGCGGCAATCCACTTACTGTGGGAAGCTCTCTCGAGCCCAATGATAATTAGCTTTTCTATTTTTAACGAGTTCAAATACGAGACTTACAACGAAGACTCTCTCTTCTATGCTAATACTAAATCTACAGACAAAGCGACCTAAATTCCTTAGGTGTATAATTCCTTCTACTAATCACTATTCTATCAATCTTAAAAGGCAACTTGAGCAACAATTAATGATCTCCCGATCTGTCTTTCACCACCAACTCCCTTGGCGTGTTTGCTCCGCTCTTCTTTAATAAAAGTATTTTAACTTCATGCGTTCGTGATCTCAAGAACAAGATAAACATTTATGCTTATTCTTGTCTTGGATATCCAAGGCTTTAGATTCGTCTTCTATTTATATGTGTCTAAGAAGATTCCTCCGACTAGATTTAAGAAAATGTGTTACTTAATTTAATTGGGAAACTTTCTCTGGTTAGGAAATTTCCTAATATCATCTCGACTTGTTACTAAATCTTGGCTTGTTACTAAATCTTGGCTTGTTCCAAATCGCGAGCTCGTCGTACCACGCCACCGACTTGCTCTGTTTCTAAACTCTCTAGTTTCCAAATTCAGATTTAGAACTTCTTCACTTTAAGGAAATCATCAATCCTTCTTTTTTGATGACGATCTTAATCCTTTCTGTAGATGCTCCTTATTAATCTTCAAATTTGTCCAAACTTGCCATCACTTTGCACATGAACAACAAACTTAAATTAGAATCCTAAGTACTCGCAT
>JAWWMW010000940.1:67930-80768 GCA_035048345.1 Echeveria elegans
AATAAAAGAAGTTGAGGGTATTTTGGGTATTTCATATTTGTTGGTGGTGGACATAAGGTAATTATTAGTGTAGATTATAATACATGACTTTGTCCCTTTCATGGCATAGCTCAAAAATAAATAAAATGGCATTACACTAGTCTTAAAAATAGTGTTTATACCCACACACATTTTTACCTGTATCCGTTTCATGGCCTGTATATTTCCCCTTGACCATCTTCCTGTTTGTCCACGATGTTTGTTTCTTAGGATGTGTGGCGTATAAATTTTAAGCTGACAGTAAGGAGTAAAGAAGCTATGATGAAACAATTTGGAGGAGAATGCCTTCAGGTCATACCTGATGACTTAAAGAGCAGATCACGGCAATCTGTACAGGCATTGCAAATTAAAGGCATGCTGCCTGGAGAAGTTTTAATTGGCAGTGTATTCCTCAGTTCATCATATCAACAAGCCCTGAAACCAACAAGCTCTTTTCCATATCCGGAGTGACTGTAAATGAACTCATTTTCTATATTCCCGCCGACCCAAACCAAGGAATACACTGCTCTCTACAAATTATATCGCAGGACCAACGAATACAAAAAGTTAATATGCCCTCCTTTCACCTGACATATAATTCGGTTTTCAACAACTCCTATGTGTTGTAAATTATTTTCTGTTATGATTTTAATAATTTATCTCTTTGTTGTTTTGCCACTTCTCAGTACCAACAGTTTCAGCAGACTGGCGAACAACTCTTCCTTCCATATGTAATATCTACCATGCGCAAAAATGTCAGTGGCATCAGTCATGAGTGTGTATCCGACTGTCCTCTGCCGAACAAAAAAGATGCATAAGAGGGTAGGGTGCCAACATCAATCAACCATCTGATCGTGAGGCTGTAAAGGATGAAAGAAGGCCTGCAGCTTGAACTGGTAATATGTCGCCAAAGGTCGACATGGCAGCTGCTGATCTGTCCTTAAATATTCCCACTTGTCCATCTGTTAATATTGATCCCAACTTAAAAGTGCTCTCTCCAAATCTGCTGCCAACCTACAATTACAAAAGTACATTACACCAACTAAAACTAAATACGAAGAATCATACACTAAATATATAGCATTGTTAGCACGCTGTTTGGATTGTGGAAAATTGTGATGGACAGAAAGTAAAATTTAAAATTTACATTGTTTGCACAAGTAAATTCAATTCCTCCACTCAAAATTTTCTTTCCATCCCTCAAAATTTTAAAGAACCAATTGGAGCCTATAGCTGTAGAGAACAAAGTTGTCCCAGTAACTAAGAAATCAAAATGATAATTAGTTACTAATAAATGAATCATAGTTGTTGGTTAATTTAATTGCAAACAATTGTTCTGGGCTCTAGCAACTCCTTTGTGTGAATATATTGCTCGGATGAGCTTCTTCTAGTGAACAGAGTCAACAGACTCTGGGGATTGAGTGTAGGCATGTGGTATTTTAATTCATGTGAGAAAGAAACTTTACCTGCATGAACGACTTCAGAAGTGGGGACGCTACCCCAAAACCTAAGCTTTCATCGGAATCGATCATTGGAGTAAGGTCACCATTTGCAACAGATTTCCATGAACTCCTAGAAGCTATGTCCTCCGATGATGATGATGTAGATGCAGATACCTTATTTATCCCTCTTGACGATAATGCAGGAGCACTAAAAGATAAATGTTGAATTGAAATTAAGGACAACAATTGTAGCATACAAGGCTATAAGAAAACATCAAACCAATGTAAGCCACCAAATAACAAACGCGTACAGCTAACGTGTAACATACTACAAACAATAGGTGGCTTTAATGAAGAAAACCAATGTTTCTATAACCTTATGTTGCATATATTTTGAACAAACCTGATGGGAAGATATTTGAAACGAGGAACTGTAGAGCATCTCAATATATTTGACTCGGAATTTGTAGGTAACTTTTGCATCGTATCTGTAAACATTCGATTGAGTTGAATAAAGAACCCGAAAAGGACAGCATGCCGAAGGTATGACTGTTTCTCATTTTCCCACAGATATGGCTCGTACCTGAAAAGTAGCAAGACTTATTAAAGCAAGTGTAATTCTACAAAGTGATTGAAATAAATGTAGTTGAACTATATTATGGGTGATGAAACATATTCAGTGTGAGAAAGCATATTATTGCCTCTCAAATACGGTGTAGCAATCGTAAGTATGCTGGTGAAACAGATTTTACTTTTTCATCCACATCTTCTACCGGGGGAGAAATTTGAGAAAAAATATAGGAACGGTAACGATTACTATTATCAACAGTAAGTATACTGCACAGTTATGCCTTCATCTACTGAAAGGGAAAACAACACTGAAAACTAAAAATTAAATTCCTCACGGAAGCAAAATATAAATTCAAGGCCATTAAGTGCGTCACAGAGTGTATATATTTACTATTAAGTTCAGAGAACATACGTCAGCCAGTCGATGGGATCAAGTCGTTGGGAAAGACTGATTATTAACTTATTGATTTGCTTCCTGTTTTCAGACTCATTCTTGGCTTGATCTTGTTTCCTTCTAAAAGCAGACTTCTTCAATAAGTTTTTTATTGAGTCCTCATTTTTCACAAGATCTCCACCAGAAAGAACATCAGCAGAAAATCTAATATCTAGCATAACTTGCAAAACTCCTTTCTCAGATATTTTAGAGCGATCAGTCTCCACTGCTGACAAGAATTCTCCATAAACATCAGTTATCTGTAAAACCAAACATATGGTCACTAATCATAACATTGTAATATAAATTAAACGAAAGAACGCATTTATACTTTCTTTGAAGAAAAATAAAATTCAAATAGAGTGTTTGGTCGGCTCAAAGTTGAGCTCCACTGAACTCTACTGAACTGAAGATTTTAATAAGTATCAATTAAGCCACAAAGAACACAGCAATATTACAATTGATTTGAATGCAGCCTTAAAATAAGAAAAGAAAAGAAAGTTTTTGCTGTTGCTTTGACCATGCAAATAAGATTTTAATGGATATCCATAGAATAAATACGCTTGAAACACAGATAAGATAAGTAGCGTCATATTATCAGAACAGAAAATTACCTTATGTCAGAACAGTCAAAACAAACTATTATGTCAATAGCTATAATATGCACTGTGACCAGGTAACATTCAAAAGAAACGAATTAGAAGACAGCAAATTTTTTATTTCTTTGACAGCTGTATAAGTTTCAAACTATTCACATACCTTTTTCACTAAGTTGAGGGAAAAGTTTCGCAGAATCATTTTGTCAAGCACATGGCCGCCAACCCTATGAATTTCCTCACACGCCCGAAATAAAAATGAAACAATATAGAGTGATGGCATGGAAGGGAGATGTAATTTCATCTCTGATTGGCTTCCATCAGGTTGCTCTTGCTTTACAAAAGTCTCCTCCCAACCCTGATTGATAATTATCTAAGATTGATGAGTCAATCAGAAAAGCAAGTTTCTATTGGAAAACAACAGATTACTAATTAATGGTGACAATAATCAATTTTGCTCGATAGAGTTATTTGCAAGGATAACTGCATGCAGAGACATGCACTTTGAAGGTTTCAGAAACTCGCTTTATGAACTTTTTCACTTTCACGGTAATTGAAAAAAGGAAAGAAAAAAAAAGAAGATCTTTTGTGTACTTGGATCGGCACAGACTAGCAAAGTCTAGGTAATTGAGAAAGGATACATACCCGCAGTGGGGAAGCTGAAGATAATCCACTGTCGCACCTAAGGTTTTCAGATAGGATAACAGAAAGCTCATCACACACCCATGACGCCCACAATGTGTGTGCTTTGACACAAAGATCATGCATAATGGTGTTAAGTTCTTCTAGTTTACCGCTTGTGTCATCATTTGTTCCAATTAAGGCAGCAGATGACAATGAATTCTGTCTTCCATTGGAACTGAGAGCTTGTCTTCCTTGGCCCTCAGATATAGGGGAACCGATGGGTAAGCTAGAATGCCTCAAAAGGGACAGAGTTCTCTCACTTGAAAGGATACTTTCATTCACCCATAGCCTTGGAGGGCCTAGAATTATGGGAAGATGTTTGGAATGACTTTGGAAGGCAAATAAGAGTTTCCCGATAAAAAGAGACTTTTCAACTATGACAATCGCAGGTGTATCGTTTTCTGTTCTATTGCCACTACTATAGTTTTTATACAAACAGTCTAGCTCATCTTTGAGGTCTCCTATGATGGTAGACATGCACTCGTAACACTTCTTTTGGAGATATGGCAATACATCTTTCATTCTCATAGCAGCTTTTGGAGATTCTAAAAATTCAAGAAGGTCCTCAAGAATGCTCTGACAGCTATTGTCAACTGCATCTCTGATTCGACTGACCTCTGGACCAAAATAGGCTGCTATACAGCTGCGAAAATCATTATCGGTCTGTGCCTTAGAATTCAGAGTACCGTTAATCTTAGAATTATGATCGATAAACCATACCCCACCGCCAAGTGTGGAAATTTTGGAAAGATCTTCAATCACATTGACTGCATCTTTGACATTGACAGTTTCAGCCAATTTTTTGAATCCCACGTCAATTATCACCTTTATCCTATGAACAAATGCTTCTTCAAAGATGTCATCCCATAGATCAGCATCATTTCCCAAAACGAGCTCTCGAGTTCTGCGCCAAGGCAACACAATCTCAGAACCAAAAACACTCTTTAGCCACTCCAGGCTTCCTTCAAGTACTTCCTTACTATCAATGGTTTGCCTAATAGCCCTTTCAGCCAATGCAAGCTCTTTACCCGTAGCAATGGTATCAATCAAATACTTACCATCAATCTTGCTAACAATTTCTTCCCCGCACTCTCGCAACCAATCAGAACAAGTACTAGCAATGAAATCACGGTCCAGCATTGCCATCGAAGACTCCAGCTTATCTCTAAAAGACTGCCAAAGCCTCACTTCCTCATCAGGATTTGGAATCCCACCATACAACTGAGAAGCAGGTGGCGAACTCAATATAACTTTATAAAAGACAGGCATGTCACTCATAACTTGCAGAAACAACTCACCAACTTGACTCACACTAACTAGAATTATCTTCAATGCATCACAAAATACTTCAACAGTGGCACTGTAACTAGGATTCATACTTCTTAAGCAAGCACTCAGTTTTTGTGTGATCCACGAGCTTCTAGAATCAAGAAACAATCTAATCACTTGTTTAGGATCAAGCTCATCAATCACAGCCACAGCAGCCAACGCATCTGCATAAGCATTAATATCAACACCAGCACGATCGAACAACAATCTCTCCCTACTCCTTTGTGAAATCTGAGCCTTAAAACTCTCCACAATCTGCCATTGATGCTGAAGCAGTGTAAATTTCGACAATATCTTACTATCAGCGCTCCCTAATTCTTTATGCACATGTTTGGCTCTAACATACCGCGCAGCAGCCTCTAAAAACATATACTCATCAAGACATCCCCAAATATTCTCAGGTGTGTCAAACAAGTACTTCACTCTACAAGCAATTCCATAAATCCTAACTCCCAACAAATTAGCACCAGACAGTTCAGTTGTCTCAGAAATAGGAGAAATCGAGAGCGATCGAATACCTTCATTAATCGAACCAATGTTGTTTGAAATGGACTCACATGACGACTTCATGTGAACAATGGAGTCAGCAGAGTCGATCAGATCCCTATACCGGTTACCGACCAGCTGACGAAGCTCCTCCATCTTATCGTGAATCTGTTTCTTAGTAGCGATTTCCACAATGCGGATTTCGGATATCGGTTTGGTCCGGAAGATTGATTCGGCGTCTTTGTATCCGACGCTTGAGGCTACCGAGAGTCTTTCGTCATTGTTCGTGGTGGAGGACGGCGATCTCATGTTGTTAACTGTGGTGGTTGGAGATACGGATCACAGTGGGATCGGAGAAGCGCGGATCACGAGGGATATGTTGATCGAATGTTAACAGAGGCGAGCGAGCGAGCGAGTGTAGATCTGATGGAAAGCGTGGAATTGGAGATTGGCCGTCGGACACAGTCGGTCAAAGGTGGGCCTTTGTTGACATCTTTGGGCTGTATATAATAGTGAGTATTGTAATATTTATTGAAGTAGTGTATGTTCCGTCGTTTCCACAGAGATTCATCGTTCCGGTTGTGCAATCGAATCGGTCAAATAGGAGGATCAATTTTTGATATCGTACGGGCCAAATTTAAATGAGTATTTTTATTTTTTTATCATATTTTTATTTTATCTTATTCCGATTTTGTCTTATTCATATTTTTTCTTATTTTGGTTTATGTTTATTCTTATTCTTTTTTTATTCCAGTTTAGGCTTCTTCTATTTTGTCTTATTCCTTTTTTTTTATGTTTATTCTTATTCCTATTTTATTCTTATTTCAGTTTAGGTTTATTCTTATTTTTCGTCGCTATATGTGTGGTTTACTATTCTAGATATTCTATTATATAGATATATTCTGATTTTGTCTTACTCCAGTTTATGCTTCTTCCTATTTCTATTTTTTTTAATCCAGTTTAGGCTTATTCATATTTTGTCTTATTCCTATTTATGCTTATTCTTATTCTTATTTTTCCTTATTGCAGTTTAGGCTTATTCCTATTTTTCATCGCCATATATGTGGTTCACTATTCTATATATTCTATTATATAGATAGATATTATTATATGAAATTTGAGATTTGAGAATGTATTATGTGTCAAGAATTACAAAAAAGCTCTCTTTTACATTCCATTTCCAAAAAGCTCTCTCCCTTAAAATCTAACAGTCGTCGCCACCTTCTTCAGGATGGAGGAAGAGCCCCTCCTCCACGAATGGTATTTTTTCTTCCTCTACCTCTATGAGTTTTTATAATTTTTTCTTGCTTTCCACATGTATTTCTCACTAAGATTCGTCTTATGTGAGGTTTTGTATTTTCTTTAAGTTTCATACTTCTGAGAGCTTTCTATTTTATTGTATAATTGTGTCTATTTTGTGTCGTACGATGGCTTTCCTTTCATCTGCTCCCTTCATGGCTGGTACAGCGGGTCCTCGTCTTCAAGCGGGACATCTCCAGAGGGACTGTAGGCTCCAGCGGATGGGTCAAAAATGGACGGACTACTGCTTTAGAGAAGTCGTCGACATCACCGGGGTGGTGGCATCATCGTGTCTATGCAGATGTGCGGGACGCCGAGGTGTTGAGAATGAGTTTTGAGGTTCTAGAGGTGTCGGCGATGCCTGGGAGGCCTTGTTGGGTTGCTTGAGCACGGATTCGGGAAGATGGGGTCAGCCGCCTTGGAGTCTCCGGTGATGGGGGTTTTGGGTGATAGTGTGGCTAATTCTGATGAAGGTCTTGTCGTGGTTGTTGCGCATCTTGACCGGATCTGGTTCGCTGCGCCTTTGTCGGATCCGATTCTGAGTTTTCTGGTGAGGTTGAAGCGTCGGGCGGCGCTGTTGGGGGTTGGCGGCTGGTTGGTGTGTCGGGTGCATGCAGTCGAAGGGTCGTGTAGCTGGCCAGCTGTTGGTGCTATTGGAAGTGCAAAGGTCATGCAGTACTTTATTGGTGTCTGCTTGGTTTTTTTTCTACCCCGTTAATAGGGAAGTCGGAAGGACTCGGAAGCGATTGTTTTTGACTCTTTGAGTCGTTTAAGGTTATGTTGGACATGCATGTATTTGCTTGTTGCTTTATTGGGTATTGGATTCCAGTGCGACATGTGCTTGAGTAGGATTATAGATAGTAGATGTTATTATATCTTGTACAATTCATTGTACCCGTGTACCCCTTATCGGAAAAAAAATGTATTATGTGTGTCCGAATTTCTCCGATTTTATTTACTACGCCTATTAGAGTGGGATTGTCAACTGTCTTGTGAAAACCAATAAAATTGCATAAGGAAAAAAATTAGACATCTTGATTTGGTGTGATTCATATTTATAACTCGATTTGACAATTACAAATTATGACAAATCAAATCATCTAGCTATTACTTAGTAAAAAAATTATCCATCAAAGCCTAAAGTGAGACAAAATATAACTTCTAACTTAAGAAGAGAGAGTTGTCGGGCTCCAAACTCTTGACATTAGCCTACCTCGTCACCACAGTCCTAATCTATCGATCCGCTCTAGCTCCAAAACCTCCTAAAGATTCAATGATAAAAGATTCAAAATTTAGTTCATTAGCCGGACAACCTCCTCACACATGTCCATCTTCTTTTCCTCTGCTCTCTAGTTGTTACCCTGACTTCAGGACTGCCCCTCTTCCTACAAAAGAAGAGATAATAGACAGGTCGACACAAAGATCTTTATCGGCGGAATATCGACTGTCTTATATCTGTCATCAAGAAGATCAGCCACCTCAAGTAGACACCATATTAGCTTCACTAAAACAAATTCGTTGAACAATAAAATAGTTGGTTTTGGACTTCTTCTTTTTACTTCAAAATTATGATCTTCTGACATTGGTGCAATGGCCGTTACTTGTTTAGGATACTAATCATTTTATTGGATTCGAATGTTTGAGCGCTCAATATTAGCCCATTTTGGATTATATATTTGAAAAAAAAAACACAAACTAAGAAACCTAATGTTATAATTAACAAGTGTACCGCCCGTCGTCCCGAATGCGCAATCGAATCGGTCAAATAGGGGCGGCTAAAAATAATACTTGTTCCATCTCCCTTTGCTCTGTTCTTTCTGTTTACTTTTTGAATAATTTTATACTATTTTTTTTATGGGTGGATATATGCAGGGTTTGAACCCTGCACCTATGCAGAGTTTGTCAGACTCTCAACCAATGAACCACCACCCTATTTTATACTGTTAACACACATTATACTATATTTCTTTAACCTCATTTTTATATCATTTATGCTCACATTATTTCTTAAAATTTGTACCTCACCCCGAAGGAAGGAAGGAAGGAAGAAAGAAAAACATTTTGTGACGGTGATAGTAAAATGCAAGCAAATATTTTTTTTTATAAAAAATCCAAAAATAGATCGGGGAAATTGAGAGAGAGAGAGGAGTGGATTCGATTTGCTCACTGTCCGCGAATGACTCTTTTTCCGCTCAATTTCTTTCTTCCTTTTTCTCTACGTCTTCTTCTCTCTCTTAGATCCAAAATCTATTGAACAGCAAAAAAAAAAACCCATCATCTCTCATAAATCTCGCTGACGTAATCGCGATGCCGACGACGTCTACCACTAGATCTCCCAAGCCTGTAACGATACACGCCTTAGCGCACAACGGCGACCTTCCTGCCCTTAAAAAATGCCTTGCTGATAATCCTTCTCTGCTCAACCACCGAAATCCGATTGTGAGAAAGATCTATCTCTCCTCATTTCTTTTCATTCGATTCCTTGATTTCGTAATGTTGTCTTTTAATGATTATTGATTGTAGATTGAAAAAAAAAAAATCTGATGTCTTAGGATTTGATCAGCCAGGCTGAGATCCAGCTACTATTGTGATAAATGCTTCCCTGCTTTGTTTACTGGAATAAGCCTTGCATTCACTCTAATTTGGTTGCCACTAGCTCTGTTATGAATTCTTTAAATTTCTCTGTTTAGACTCTGAAACTTACTGAGTAGATCTTGGAGTAAATATAACAGTGTTTTTAAAACTGCAAATTGCATTTATAATTCAGTTCTGTTACTTGATTTCGTGTTTGTGATACTAATAATGGGATTTGAAGATCCTTATGAAACACATATGCCTCACTAGTTTCACAAATGATTCTATCGAATTCAAACTTGATACGAAACAGCTTGGCAAAATAAGAGCTATTGATGAAGCGGTTGATCTGAAAATGTTTTGGATGCAGTTGGCGCAAACACCACTTCATGTAGCTGCTGGAAGCAATAAAGTTGAAGTAGTCAAGTATTTGCTTGAGTTTAAAGGACCAGAAGAAATTGAATTGGAAGCAAAAAATATGGTACATCAGTTTCTATACTTTTTTTCTTTTGGGGATGGTTTTTACTCACTATGTCCAATTGTGAACAGTATGGAGAAACACCTCTGCACATGGCAGCAAAGAATGGGAGCAGTGAAGCTGCGAAGCTTCTTTTGGATCACGGTGCCTCTATAGAAGCCAAAGCTAATGTATGTTATGCCCGCTGTCTTTTTTTTAAATGGCATTTTGGGAGTTCCATGACTTAGACTCTTTGCTGTCTTCTTTCAGAATGGTATGACATCATTGCATCTAGCAGTATGGCATTCACGCCAGAATGATGACTGTTCAACTGTCAAAACATTGCTTGAGAACAATGCTGATTGCAGTGCCAAAGATGATGTAAGCTATTGCTTTAACTGATACAAAGTTCTACTAGTTCAATTACTGCTAGAATTTGTAACAAATTTAACATATGGTCTTTATCAGGAGGATAAGACACCTCTGAATCATCTATCGCAAGGTCCTGGGAGTGAAAATCTGAGACGGATGCTTGTTTGGTATTCTGAAGAGCAAAGGAGGCGCAAAGCGATCGAGGCATGTGGTGAAACCAAAGCTAAGATGGACCAACTTGAAGATGCACTATCAAATATTGTGGGCTTACATGATATCAAGGTACAACTTCGGAGATGGGGAAAAGGGATGCTTTTAGATGAAAGACGTAGGGCTCTAGGCTTAAAAGTTGGTGCAAGGCGACCACCGCATATGGCATTCCTTGGTAATCCAGGAACAGGTTAGCTTCTAAAATCTGGCATCGACTGCCAAGTAATATGAGTTCATGCATTACCATAAGTAGAACTTCAGTAGTATGAACTGCGTGATACTTCAGGGAAAACTATGGTAGCTAGAGTTCTTGGAAAATTACTGCATATGGTGGGAATCTTACCCACTGACAAAGTGACCGAAGTGCAAAGAACGGATTTAGTTGGGGAATTTGTTGGTCATACTGGTCCGAAGACTAAAAGAAAGGTACATTTCAGTATCTTTAGATGAGTTTTAGCTTTTAGTTGATATAAATAATTTCAATGTTTATATCAAGCATCATTTTCAGATCCAAGATGCAGAGGGTGGAATCCTATTTGTGGATGAAGCATACAGATTGATTCCTGCGCAGAAGGCAGACGATAAAGATTATGGGCTGGAGGCATTAGAAGAGATTATGTCTGTGATGGACAGTGGTAAAATCGTGGTCATATTTGCTGGATATAGTGAACCAATGAAAAGGGTCATTGGTTCCAACGAAGGTTTTTGTAGAAGAGTCACCAAGTTTTTCTATTTTGAAGATTTTAGTTCAGAAGACTTAGCTCAGATTCTGCTTATCAAGATGAATAACTTAACAGAGGAGAACCTGTTGTATGGGTTTAAGCTGCACCCTTCCTGCACGACAGAAGCTATTGCAGATTTAATCGAAAAGAAAATAACAGAAAAAAGGCGGAAAGAGATGAATGGTGGATTAGTAGACCCCTTGCTAGTTAATGCTAGAGAAATTTTGGACCTGAGACTTGACTTTAATTGTGTCGACACAGAAGATCTGGTTACCATTACGATACAGGATTTAGAAGTTGGCCTTGAGCTATTATCTTAATTATACAAGAGTGGCTCGAACAGCAGCAGTATGAGAAGCATTTATAGGGATCTTCATCAACACATTCTTCAAAGTGAATGAGAAGGTTTGTACATGTAATTCTTTCAGACACAGCACCAAATTTGGCATGATTTTCTTCATTGATATGAGCAGGCTCGGGATTTTTATATGACTTCAGGACTGGTTTTCCCAGTGATTGTTACTCACATATTCCCTTGTCGTGAACTTAAAGATGCATATGAATGGATATCTGTTGAGATCCTTTTTGATGATAAATTCGGGGATTTATTTTCTGTTGTTTGGCACTATGTTAAGCATTTGTGGGGGTATGTGATGCCAGGCCCCTGTCTACCTGCGGAAGTATGTACCTGGTCTAATATATCAAAGATCATATATGTTGCTTTGGAGTTGGGAAAGTAGCGATCCTTGTCTATCACTCTATCTGCCAATCTGGCCATGAATATGAAAGCAAAAAGCACCGAACATTATTAAATACAACTTGCCGGTGCTCCAGCAAAGAACTTTGATGGCCAAAAACAGGATGATACGCCCCAATCCCAAGTTGAAACGCGTATTAAATAAAAACAAAACGACAGCGACTCAATACAACTTGCCCTTGTCCAGGTCTGGATGTGGTCACAATCGGACTCAATAACAAGCCCTTAAAGTAAACGCCGCAATTTTCAACTGTTAACTGTAACTGTAACTGCAACTGCAACTGCAACATTATAATGAGACATCAACGTTGCGGTTGCGATGAAAAATAAAGGCAAATTCGCGTGCAGATTAGGAGGCTACTGCCAGTGCCATGCAGCACAAAATTAGAACCATAACTCCCATGTCAAAATCCATATGCCTCGCCCAGCTTTTCTTACCAATCAAATTGTAAACAATATGGAGAAATCACGGTGCCTCTGTAGAAGCCAAAACTAATGTATTTTCTGCTCCCCGATTTTTTATTTTTATTTTTTTGTAATCTGTATTTAGCAAGAGTGTTCGACAAGTTACGGACTTTTTGTACTTCTAGTTTAGTTTTTATTATTGCGGAATGGATAAATGATATATTTATTTACATTTGTAATTATTCCTCTAAATTTTAAGATAAATGGATAAATGATATATTACGGACTTTTTGTTGACAATTTTATGTGGAATCAGTTTTCCCAGATTTGGGGCTACTGCCCTGCACCACCAAAGTAGATGTAGATATATATATACTTATAGGTAGAGATTAGGTAAAAAAATATTCAAATATAAAAAGTATAAAGAGATCATAATCATAGATGTACCTTCTAATCAATGGCTGAGATTATCCAATTAATATCC